>JAXIVJ010002361.1:110000-111415 GCA_036785665.1 Chirona hameri
ACTGATAGCTGAACCTCGTGCTGTTGATATAAGCAACAATCACCAGCGATAGTGAATCGCCCCCAATAGCTACCGTACGGCTCACCTCCCCGCTCCCGTGCACGCCTGATAGACCATCGCCACCCGCCCAAGCGCCGGCCGCCGCGAACGTGTGTAAAGTTGGCAGCAGTTCGATATTCGGATATTCAGCAGATATTCGGAAAGCGACGTCCCCTTCGATTTCGTTCAAATTTTGTACACAGGTAGCCCATGGATTAAGTGGTATCTAGGTAATCCATGGGTAGCCAATGGCCTACTGAACAATCCCTAGAAGGATTTTGCGATTCATCCCACAGTTAAGCGTCTAGAGGCCAATATAGAGGCCTGGGCAGATATTCGAAAAATCGACGACCCCTTCGATTTCGCTCAAATTCCGAGCAAATGTACCAAATAACCACTCAACATCAACACCAACTTTAAAAAGGATTTTGCGATACATCCCATAGTTAAAGGAAATAGTTCACCTTCAAAATTAGTTTTCAACTGAGATAGCAGTTTTGTAGTCCGTGTTAGGACACCCCTATCTGCAAGTTTTCTTGACTGAAAAGACTCTCCAGCCGAATATATTTGAGTTTTTGGCGAAGGAATGCTGTTCTGGCGAAAGAATGTTGCACTGGTTTTAGCCCGGGCAGAGGCTATACCATCAGCCAATCAGCTTGCAGCTGGTGCTAGCAAGCGATCGCCGGCCGCCGGTTGGCACATCTCCAATGCGAGTCTATCTTTACGCAACTACTTTCGAATCTGATTGGCTGAACCATTGTTTACATTCGCTTGACGTCAGGACTCTGACTCAGAGAGTATGCATATAGTTTTGATAAACAATACAAATTTACGGCCTTCTGCCCTGAATCGGCGCGATATAAGGCCATTTTTGACAATATAAAAAGAAATTGTATTAAAAAATATAATCAAATCGTGTTGGGTAAACATTTTCCAAGGTGAACTATTTCCTTTAAAGGGAAATAATGACCTATTGATTTTGTTAGCAACAATTTCTTAGGCTACCGTTATGGTTTTTAAATTACTTTATTTAAATTTAAGAATTAAATCAAATTAATCCCAAATTCAAAGTTGTAAGTTTGGAAAAAAACACAAAACAAGTACCTTGTGTACTTCATGAAGGTCATTGACAAATTCGTCCTTCCCTACCAGTATTCGCAAAGCACTCGGCTCTGCGCCACAATAGCAAAAGGCGAGAGAAATGCATATTGGATACAATATTATTACGTCATAAGTTTCTGAAGTGTCAACTACTATGAAATACAGTGATAAAATACCTTTAATAATGATTAACAAGAAAATTCAAACTATTTGAATACGTCTTTAATTAGCTTTCAACTCAAAATCAGATATATTTTGCAATGCTACACAAGAAT
>JAXIVJ010002362.1:0-111411 GCA_036785665.1 Chirona hameri
CACTGCTGAACTGACAACACTGCTGACCAGCCAACACTGCTGACCAGTCAACACTGCTGAACTGACAACATTGCTGACTGACAACGCTGCTGACCAGCCAACACTGCTGACCAGCCAACACTGCTGAACTGACAACATTGCTGAACTGACAACCCTGCTGAACTGACAACACTGCTGAACTGACAACACTGCTGAACTGACAACGCTGCTGATCAGTCAACCCTGCTGACCAGTCAATCCTGCTGACCAGTCAACCCTGCTGACCAGTCAACACTGCTGACGTCACGGTACCGAAAACAGAACGTTTGTATACGGCTCGAGCGGAGTGCAATCTTAGGTCAGAGTCCAATAAGACGGCGAAACAAATCCGAACAAAACGATGCAACAGCAAAACGAACTTCACAAATATACGGCTAGTTTAAATGGTAGCACATAACCTCCCTGCATTTTACGTCAACAGAGCGCCAAAACTGATAAGCGTGAGCTACATGGCACTGTGCCCCCCCCCCCCCCCTCACGCACGATCTACGTCTACCACATGGATAAACACAGGACTTCCGAGTCCCGAACCGGGCCACCGCCGCACCCTCGTCTACCAAACGGAGACACGGGACTCCCGAGTCCCGAACAGGGCCACCGCCGCACCCTCGTCTACCAAACGGAGACACGGGACTCCGAGTCCCGAACCGGGCCACCGCCGCACTCTCGTCTACCAAACGGAGACACGGGACTCCGAGTCCCGAACCGGGCCACCGCCGCACTCTCGTCTACCAAACGGAGACACGGGACTCCGAGTCCCGAACCGGGCCACCGACGCACCCTCGTCTACCAAACGGAGACACGGGACTCCGAGTCCCGAACCGGGCCACCGACGCACCCTCGTCCACCAAACGGAGACACGGGACTCCGAGTCCCGAACAGGGCCACCGCCGCACCCTCGTCTACCAAAGGGAGACACGGGACTCCGCCGCACCCTATCACCCCGGCTGTTTGTTTCGGGCGCGTGCTCCGGTGTGCCGACATATGGCGTGTCAGCGGGCTAGAGATGTTTTCAGCGGTCTGACCGGACGGTTACCCGAGCGACCCAAGCACACCACCGTCGAGCCGTGCCGGTGATCTCAGACGTAAGATCAGCGGCCCCAGTGACCCGCAGTGACAGTCAGCTGGCGAGAAAACGGCACGAATAGGGAATTTCCATTAAATCCCCCGAATTTCTAACAAAAATCTCCGAATTTCTATCGGAAATCTTCGAATATATATCGAAAGTCTCTGAGGATCATTTATTTGAAGAACGCAGATTTCAGTGTCACTAGTCTTGCCGGTCCAAGGACATATGGTTCGCTGACTGCAGGACCGCGCGTCACTGGTCCAGCAGGTCCAAGGACCACGATGGTCCGAGGGTGGAGCAGAGTTCCGTGCCAGCACAATTCAATGTTGCAGATATCTCGGAGGTCCATCGCAGGTAAAAGGAGCAATTGTCTGGAAATATAGCCGGTTTTGCGAGCTATTATGCAATACAATTCTGGAAACTAGAACAAGGCCCGCTGTGGTGTCCCACACAAACGAAGTCGTCCAACACCGGCAATAAATCGATACTGCTGAGTCTACAAATTTCAACATTATAATGCCAACCAACCGTGTCAACCATACCAGCGATAATGACCTGAAGGCTCGAAGACCGGATGGCTCATTGAATAGTTTCAAACGAATACGAATATTCAGTGATAGAAATCCCACAGCATCATCTCTGCACAACGCGATTCTCCGGTAATTCAATTTTGATTCAGCCTTGCATGTCCATGCGCCGCTTAAATCTGAACAAAGCTTTGCTTACGTCATCCACAGCGGCGCGTGTCTTCAAATCCGTACAGCGGACTAGGCCCCAGCATAAATAGGTAGTTCCAACCAATGCAAATTATCGGCGCAGTGGCCGCAAACTTATCAGTGGACGCTATTCAGACATTGAAGACGAACAAAAAAACAAATGGGTCATAAAGGTTGGCAGCGTATCTTATCTCCAGACCACGGTGGTCGCCCAGACACGCTCGGCATTCGTTCAGTGGATACCAATGGCACTAACTCACACCCTCAGGCGTTCGGGTTTCCAAGTCGGTCACTGACAGATGCCTTCAAAGTCACGTCAGAATGGCCACGGTGCTGAAACACCGTGACGCGAGTCTACCCAGCGAGACCACATTAAAACAGCAGCCGAAGAGCGACACTGTCAAAGTCGAGACCACATTAAAACAACAGCCGAAGAGCGACACTGTCAAAGTCGAGACCACATTAAAACAGCAGCCGAAGAGCGACACTGGGAAAGTCGAGACCACATTAAAACAGCAGCCGAAGAGCGACACTGGGAAAGTCGAGACCACATTAAAACAGCAGCCGAAGAGCGACACTGGGAAAGTCGAGACCACATTAAAACAGCAGCCGAAGAGCGACACTGGGAAAGTCGAGACCACATTAAAACAGCAGCCGAAGAGCGACACTGGGAAAGTCGAGACCACATTAAAACAGCAGCCGAAGAGCGACACTGGAAAGTCGAGACCACATTAAAACAGCAGCCGAAGAGCGACACTGGGAAAGTCGAGACCACATTAAAACAACAGCCGAAGAGCGACACTGGGAAAGTCGAGACCACATTAAAACAACAGCCGAAGAGCGACACTGGGAAAGTCGAGACCACATTAAAACAGCAGCCGAAGAGCGACACTGGGAAAGTCGAGACCACATTAAAACAACAGCCGAAGAGCGACACTGGGAAAGTCGAGACCACATTAAAACAACAGCCGAAGAGCGACACTGGGAAAGTCGAGACCACATTAAAACAACAGCCGAAGAGCGACACTGGGAAAGTCGAGACCACATTAAAACAACAGCCGAAGAGCGACACTGGGAAAGTCGAGACCACATTAAAACAACAGCCGAAGAGCGACACTGTCAAAGTCGAGACCACATTAAAACAACAGCCGAAGAGCGACACTGGGAAAGTCGAGACCACATTAAAACAACAGCCGAAGAGCGACACTGGGAAAGTCAAGACCACATTAAAACAACAGCCGAAGAGCGACACTGGGAAAGTCGAGACCACATTGAAACAACAGCCGAAGAGCGACACTGGGAAAGTCGAGACCACATTAAAACAACAGCCGAAGAGCGACACTGGGAAAGTCGAGACCACATTAAAACAACAGCCGAAGAGCGACACTGTCAAAGTCGAGACCACATTAAAACAACAGCCGAAGAGCGACACTGAGAAAGTCGAGACCACATTAAAACAACAGCCGAAGAGCGACACTGGGAAAGTAGGCTGTGCATTGCGTTGACCTAACCTCATCGACTATCGAGCACGTCCAGGCACCAGGGCATGGGATCAACGACTATGCCGTCGGTCGGGGTAAGACGGGTGTATTCGTATTTCCCAGTTTGTAAAATTGTAACACAAATGTGTACACTTGAACAGGAAGAAAACGACTTGCAACAGTCAATGGCCCAAGCTTTTGATCGGGAGCCTTGGCACAGGACCAAGGACAGACTATATAGTCTGCAACAGGGCATCTCAAACGGAATGCTATTTTCCCCTGTTGATCACAACACGAATCATACCAGTGATGATTCGCACTCGTTTCCATGTACTGAACGATTTCGACTAAACAATGTCCGAGTCTAGCTAAGGCGTGCCAGTTGATGTAAAACATCCGCGCCCGTCGGACAGCAACACTGATCGGCAGCAGGCCAACACAAGACGAATGTCAAACAGCATCACTAGAGGTGTAGCATTTCCAGGTTACCGTGCCGACATCGGCAATCTGATTCAACTACTGGCTCTGAGGCACTGGTCATGCTATTAATCATGCATATGTGCTGCATGCGTCGGTATCCTACTGATATTCTTATTTTACTGTTTTAATTCGGCGCCGGTATACTACTTTCGAGGAAATATTGCACATCTAATCAACGCGTTCTTTTATCCAACAACGGCCGCCTCATCACGCAGCACAGTACCCGCCCGGTTCTAATTAGATGTTAACACGCTGTCGGCGCCTGTGACGGATGCCCACGTACAAGGAAATGCTGCGGAGGTGCGGCTGGACCCGACGTTTTCCGACTCTGACACCGTCTCAGACGGGGAAAACGTTCAGAATGGTCGGCGTCGGACACCGGTCGGCCCGGCCGGTCTGCTGTGATGGCGAGGGCCACTGGTAACACAGCACCATGGCTGGTGTGTGGTCTGCGAGCAGCTCTGGCAGGGGATGACGGCCAGGCGACACCGACACTGCCTCGGCTCGGCTACAACCGCGCTGTAATGACGGCCTGTATACACAGCGCGGCCAGACCATCTAATTGCACGGGCTGGTGCAGCGGCGATTGGTTCGCGGGCGTCTTTGGTGTCATAGCGTACCGGTCAGGACCGGTTCGGATTCAGAGCGAGCAGGAAAACCGCCGTCCAACACAGCACGCAGTCGCACGGAACGCCTGGTGACAACTGGCAACGCCGGGTGAAAACCACTGACAACTGGTACACCTCACTGGCTGCCACCCTACGGATGGCACATGATAAGTGCAGGACCGCGCACATTGCACACGCATAAGAAGCCGTGCCCTAAATTTGACCCACCGCCTGGGCCTCGCCTCGCGTCCTGCCTCCTGGCACCAGCCGGTTTGGTGCTATCAGCTGCGGGGCGTAACTGGGCCCCGTAACACATACGGCCGTATCGTGCCTACTCGCTCATACACTATGTCAAGAGCTCCGCCACAGGTTTGAAGTAGGGGGGGGGGGACGTGGATTCATGAGCTCAACGAGATATAGGGCTGACTATATGGGATATGGTGGGAACCGGGCTCTACGCCTGACCGGGCCCCTGATACACGCCTTTGCCAGCACCGGGCCCCTGGCTCGATAGGGCCTGACCAAAACCGGGCCCCTATCAGGAACGGGCCCGTGCTATCAAGCATCTGCAAAGACCGGGGCCCATATCACGCCTTTGCCAGCACCGGGCCCCTGCCTCGATCGGGTCTGACCAAGACCGGGCCCCTACCCAGAACGGGCCTGTGTCACCAGAACGTGCCCGTATCAAGAATTTGCAAGGACCGGACACTGTTGTGACGGGGCCCTCGTCCTCACCGGGCCCCATATCACACCTTTCCTAGCACTGGGCCCCTGCCTCGATCGGGCCTGACCAAGAACGGACCAGTATAAATAATTTGCAAGGACCGGGCCCTGTTGTGACGGAGCCCTCGCCCTGACCGGACCTCATATCACGCCTCTGCCAGCACCGGAGCCCTGCCTTGATCGGGCCCCTACCAGGAACGGGCCCCTACCAGTAACGGGCCCGTATACAAAATTTGCAAGGAGCGGGCCCTGTTGTGACTGGGCCCTCGTCCTGACCGGGCCCCGTATCACGCCTTTGCAAGCACCGGGTCACTGCCTCGATCAGATCTGACCAAGACCGGGCCCCTACTAGAAAGGGGCCCGTATCAATAATATGCAAGGACCGGGCCCTGCTGTGACCGGGCCCTCGTCCTGACCGGGCCCCATATTACGTCTTTGCCAGCACCGGGCCCCTCCCTCGATCAGGCCTGACCAAGACCGGGCCCTGCCAGGTATGGGCCAGAATACGGGTCCTTTTGATGCGTGCCCTTAACAAATTCCAGGGGGGTCAGCTGACCCTTTTGAAGCTCCTGCGCGCGCCATTGTTAACTTGCCTTGGGATACTCCCGCCACTTGCTGTGTCAGTGGTACCTAGAGACAGGGGCGTCGACACCGGGGGGACGCCCCCCCCCCCCCCCCATTCCCCCAGGATCACTCCGGCCGAGTCCGCCCCCCCCCCCCAATTTCGCAGGATTTTAACATTAGCCAATGGGGCTGGCCCCCAAACCCGCGGCTGCCCCCCCCCCCCCCCCACACTCAAAATTTTGTGGCGACGCCACTGCCTAGAGAGGTGACTTGTTGACTAAGTTAGCGTAGTTTCCGCTTTTAAAAAAGCTGAGCGGCTTATACATGCGCATTACTGCTAAGTTGCAGTGGCATGGCTGTTAATTAACCACAGTCCACACACTCACAGGCACATAGCCAAGATTTCGTCCAAAGGGGGGGGGGGCAGCGCCTCGAAAGGGCCCCCTTCCAGACAGTTGAAAGGACCCCTTCACAAGCGTTGACAGGGCCAAACAAAACGGATGGAAAGGCACGTTACAAGGATGGATAATGCAGTATGGCAGGTATGGCATGGGCCATACCAACTTTTAGAAGCTGGAGTTAGTAAACTGAGGGGTCTGCCATTTCAACTTTGGAACCAGCGACACCAGTTTGGAATCAGCTATACCAACTTCGAATATTTTTTAGGCCCAAGTCCAAGTCCCTTAAAGGAATTGCGTCGCGGAGCGGCGTGAAAATTTTGAATCTTATGCCCTGGATATGCATTTTGTCATCTATGACCTCTAAAAATGTTTTTTTTTGCGTTTAAGAGTGCGGTAAAATAAGTGATAAAGCGAACTATTTTGCCCAATTATATAGGAAAGTAGTAACATATAAACAAAATATAGATGTGCCGCGAAAC
This sequence comes from Chirona hameri, assembly GCA_036785665.1. Lineage (NCBI taxonomy): Eukaryota > Metazoa > Arthropoda > Thecostraca > Balanomorpha > Balanidae > Chirona > Chirona hameri. The sequence continues at coordinate 6,561 of JAXIVJ010002362.1, forward strand.
GGCGCGAACTTATAATTTTGTTTTAACCCACATACAATTGAATGTGTATTGCAATTGCGCCGTGGAGCGGCGCGAAAATTTTGATTTCATTCCTGGATAACTGTATTCATACTGTTGAAGGTGCTTGAGGTGTGTACTAGAGGTGCAGAAAACTGGTCCCGGCGTCACGGCGCTGTGACTAAATCAGTTTCACGGCGACACTAAGCCGGGACTAGGTCAGGTCAAATGAGATAAAGCCGTGACCTTATCGTACTAAAGACTAAATCAGGCGCATGTTCCAATTTCCAAAGTCCAAACATTTTGATTGAAGCAATTGTTACAGCTGTTCATTTGGTTTGTATTCTATTTCTGAGTCACTACTCACTACTCACTATATCAGTCAACACTAAAGATTGACACTTTGTATCACCTATAAACTTTGTCATGTTGGTCACTTAACTCGGGTATAAGATGGGCAACACCCATAGCACTAGGGTTGCATGAAGTAACCAACTTAAACATGACACTAATTTATAGGTGACACAAAGCCAGTGGCTTGGTGAATTTTGTGCCACTATAAACCTGTTTATGTTGTTGGCTTCAAGACACCAACAAGACAAAGTTATGGAAGAAAACGAACACCAAGCCACCACGCTTACTTACTTCACTAAAACTACCTACTGGCTACTACTACTAAAACTAACCTGTTACCTAGCCAGATCAAGTGTTCCAGAGATACCTTTACCTTCCTCTTAAATATCTCACAGTCACAACACAACCTACGTGCACCCATGGGGGCTTAATGACTACAGGAACGGTCTAATAAAATGCATCAATTTCCAAATATCCCAAGCCAATGATTATCGTTATGTAATCATTACTCCAAGCACATAACAATTATATTCCACGTCTCTGATGCGTCAGGGATGGCGCTGTGTAAACAGCTGCTAAATAATAAAACCTTTACCTTTTGAGTAAGAGTTTTTGTTTGGAGTAAAACATTCTGTATATTTTCTAAATCGAACAGATAAATGTTTATTTGAAAGTATCACTTGCTTTTAGGTTAACGAGGAATACAAAAAAAAATACTTTTAAATATTTCCCATACACCAAATAAAATATTGACGTAAAATTATGCTCACTGTTTCTTGACTCAAAGGAAAATCCCTTTGTTTCTGGGACGCCATTTATATGTAGTATGTACACAAAGCCATGCGATTCTCAAGGCCAACCTCAAGAGTTTTATTTAATAACAAAGTCTGAGAAATGTGTTGATTTGACGCACAATATAGATATGATATGTACATTGTACAAGTTAAAAGTAAAACTTAAAAATAAAAAACAACATAGATTATATATTTTAGTACCGAGTAACGTGCTTTATAGTGTAGTGCCGACTGCCGTGCATAGTGATTTGCTTGCGGCGTTGACCCTCTGCTTACTTTATCTGGTAAGCGCGCCGTAATTGACGATAGAGCGCCACAGCTATCGAATCCGATATGCATGGTTTGTTTTTTCTCATTGCGCTTTCATGCAAATTTGTTAGTGTCCTGGGAAATTGTAAGAGATTCTGTGTGCCACCGATTCTCGTAGTTAAAGAATCAAGTTGGCCTTAATGTGACATACCGACTATTTTGGGGTGAGAGATTTCGTTATTTTAATATGTGGTTGGCTTCAATCAGGGGAGATGACACGAATTCATGCTGGCAGGAGCTGTGGCTTACAGGCCAGGCATGACACTAATTTAAATTGTATTGTTATCTTTGTCTGCTCAGAGACTTAGCTTTGAGGACCTGCAAGTGAGATTTATTTTCAGTTTGTAAATGCCTATTGCCGAGAGCTGTATTTCAAAAGGTTATTCCTGCAAATGTGTTCATATCTTCTGTGCAGCGTGATGGCTTGTAATTAATGTCAGCTAGAATCTGACTGCCATCTTTTTTGATGTTTTATTTTTTCCATTTCTTAGTGTTTCAAATGCCAGTGTTGATGCTTGATTACTTTGATACTTTGATATGCTCTCAGTGGCTTATGTATGAATTGTGTAGGTACTCCGTACTAGGTATTAGGTAACCAATACCATACATTTCATTCATGCTTATTGATTTTCCTACATCGATCCTACTTCAAGGTATTTGCATTTGGCAGTTGTCCTGTTGCGGTCTAGCAATGTTCTAAAATAGAATGTTCTAACAAGTATCAAAGTATATTTTTAGGATACAAATTACATAACTATTTTATATGTTGAAATTGTGAAAATTACGCTTGCCGTGACCAAGCTGGGACTCAAATTGACCTGGCTGCTAGCACGCCGTGACCTCTGAACTAGGTCAGCCGCCGTGACCGGGGCCGTGACCAAGAAATTATAATTTTCTGCATCTCTAGTGTGTACTGTTTGAGGTGCTTCAAATTTAAGGGCAGTGTCATGTGCTCAAAGTTGGGGGGGGGACAAAAGACACTCTGCCCCCCCCCCCCCGGCGGCAGAGCCCATGCATTATGCAGTATGCACATCGGCGGCATATGCAAAATAATACACGCCATCGGCCATCCTAACGACCAGTTGGCCCACTCAGCAGCACCAGCATCGCGCTAACAAAGACGTACAAAAAAAAACGGCGATCCATATGGCAACAATGCCTTGTACCGCGCCGTGTGAATTGCCCACCGTAGGCGCGAGCGTGCCGGTCCATTATGCCCGTCCGCACCACAGCTGAGGAGTCTCACGAGTCACGCCACTCCGCCGATGTCGGCACCCACTCGGACGCCGGTCACGCGCTTGTGTCATGCCCATGCATGTCACGTCGCAGCTAACGTCACAGCATCCCTTGGACCCGGCAACAGAGGGTACACTCGGGACCATTCACGACCTCATGCCATGTCACGCCACAGCCACGCCGCCACTCAGGTCCAGTCCGGCCCACTCGAACCCGGCCCGCACCCACCGGGCAACGCAGGGCAACGCAGGGAAACGCAGGGAAACGCAGGGCAACGCAGGGCAACGCAGGGCAACGCAGGGCAACGCAGGACAACGCAGGACAACTCAGGACAACGCAGGGAAACGCAGGGAAACGCAGGGAAACGCAGGGAAACGCAGGGAAACGCAGGGAAACACAGGGCAACGCAGGGCAACGCAGGGCGGCGGCAGTGGCCTCAGGACACATGCCGACACCTGGGACAACAACATGTCACTAGGACCCGGGGATAGGACAACACAGGTCGAAAGCAGCGGCCTAGTCTGTCAGCGGAGTCGGTGGCACAGCCCAGCCCGGCCGAGCCGCGGTCTAGTGAAGGAGTTACTGGCTCAGGCGGGGCTCAGTCGGCAGCGTGAGGACACGAGCGTCGGCGGCGTGAGGACACGAGCGTCGTGCGGCGTGAGGACACGAGCGTCGACAGCGTGAGGACACAAACGTCGGCAGCATGAGGACACGAACGTCGGCAGCGTGAGGACAAGAGCTTCGACAGCGTGAGGACACGAGCGTCGACAGCGTGAGGACACGAGCGTCGGCAGCGTGAGGACACGAGCGTCGGCAGCGTGAGGACACGAGCGTCGGCAGCGTGAGGACACGAACGTCGGCAGCGTGAGGACAAGAGCTTCGACAGCGTGAGGACACGAGCGTCGACAGCGTGAGGACACGAGCGTCGTGCGACGTGAGGACACGAGCGTCGTGCGACGTGAGGACACGAGCGTCGTGCGGCGTGAGGACACGAGCGTCGGCAGCGTGAGGACACGAGCGTCGGCAGCGTGAGGACACGAGCGTCGGCAACGTGAGGACACGAGCGTCGGCAGCGTGAGGACACGAGCGTCGGCAGCGTGAAGACACGAGCGTCGGCAGCGTGAGGACACGAGCGTCGGCAGCGTGAGGACACGAGCGTCGGCAGCGTGACGACACGAGCGTTGGCAGCGTCAGGACGCGAGCGTCGTGCGGCGTGAGGACACGCGTCACGGACGCGAGCGTCGTGCGGCGTGAGGACACGAGCGTCGTGCGGCGTGAGGACACGGGCGTCGTGTGGCGTGAGGACACGAGCGTCGTGCGGCGTGAAGACACGAGCGTCGTGCGGCGTGAGGACACGAGCGTCGTGCGGCGTGAGGACACGAGCGTCGTGCGGCGCCACCCGGTCCGATAAGCCGGTCCGCTGCGGCCGCTTCCACGAGCCCGCTGCCGTGGCCGACATGTGAGCCGCCAACACGCACGGACCGCAGATGAAAAACGCCGCCACAATCGGCCAACTCCGGATAGCATGTTTGCTGTTCACTTTCGAAAGGCACCGGCATGGGCAATCATCGAGTCAGTGAGCTGGGTTCCGATTCTTTCCCGTGATAAGGGTAACGTATTTTTTGCCGTTTTCGGTTCATGCAATGCCACGAAATAAACGCCATTTCAGCTTTTCGGAAAACAGTTACCAGTTTGGGCTCAAATGTGGTGTTCTTTGGACGTGGACGAGTGTGCACGGAACCCGTCTACCAATAACCAAGGATATGGAGGCAATGATTACGCCACGATCTCACCTAATCACAGGGGCGGATCCAGGACTTATATGGGGGGGTGGGGGGGGGGGGGGGGCAACAGTCCCGAGGGGCGCATTTGTCGGCCCTTGACGGGGCGCCATGGTCATGAGGGGCGGTAAGATTGTCGTGGCAAAATTGCAGTATCGCGCCAAAAAAACTAGTAACACACCAAAACCATTTTGGCAGTGCTATGATTTGGAGGCGCCCTCCATGGATTTGGGGGCGCCAATCATGGGTTTACGGGCGCCCTCCTCAGATTCGGGGTGCACCTTATCGTGTTTGAGGGCACCCTTCCGAAGTTCCGACGTTCGGGATGCCTTTCGGGCATCGGGGCGCCCTCATGGGTTTGGGGTCGCACTCTATGGGTTTGTGGGCGCCCTCCTCAGATTCGGGGTGCACTTCTGGGTTCTGACGGCGCATCAATAGGCGCCTTCTCGACGAAAATAACCATCTCCTTCGGTCCATTAAACGTTATTTTCCATATGGGCGCCAGCGCCTCTGAACATTTTTGTGGGCGGCTACTGCTTACCAGTTGGGACGGCTTCCATTTAATAAAAGTAAGAGGGCATTATGTGCATGTCTAGTGCATGATAACGCTGATGTTTGAAGGCATCGTGTTTCCTGAGGCGCGTAGTGTCACTCCTGGTGCATCTGGGGCGCCGAGATTGCGCCTTCGGCGCAAAAACAGTGCGCATGCGCCTTCGACGCAGGGGCGCCAATTTCCATTGGAGGGGGGGGGGGGGCTGCCATGCCAGCCCCGTTGCCCCCTCCCCCCCCCTGATCCCCGCCCCTGCCTGATCACAACGTACACATGTCGCAAAGAACACACAAGTTGTCTCATCTGCGCAATACTTGTATTTGGCGCTATCTGTCAGTGGGCAGAATGAGATGAAATGTATCGGTGTGAGCACGGCACTTTGAACACTGTATAACACCGAGTGCCGGCCTTCAACACAGGCCCAAAGCGGATCCAGGGGTCCAAGGGGCCATGCTCCCCCCAGACTGTTCAAAGGGGGAGGGGGTCAAACTATGTCCCCCAGACGTGAAGTAATGCATGCTATACAGCTGCTGACGAGCTACGACACGCGCTCTACCCCTCCCCCTCCGGTCAACAAATTTTGCTGACGGCTGAGGTCTGCTACCCCCCCCCCCCCCCCCCCCCGCAACAACTTTTTGGTACGCCACTGGATCCCCCCCCCCCCCAACCCACGGCTAGATCCGCCCTTGCTCATTGCCGTTAATAATTCGTACAATAGTAACTTTTGGGAGTTAAATTATTTCAAAGAAATGCTCCTATGGAGTTGGGATTTGGTTCAATCACTTGCCCTCTATTTGGTATTCATTTTTAAGCGTAATAAATGCCATATTCGTGATTTTGCATGTGATAAAACTTTGTCAGAGAATAACAAAGCGAAACAGTACATATTCAACTGGGTGAGACAGGGATTTCCGTGCTCCGTCGATACACATCTGACAGGCGAGATGGGTGGTTTCCTCTCTTATTGGGGGCATTTTCTACAGAGAATAACACAGCGAAACAGTACATATTCAACTGGGTGAGACAGGGATTTCCGTGCTCCGTCGATACACATCTGCCGGGCGGGCAGGGTGGTTTCCTCTCTTATTGGGGGCATTTTCTACAGAGAATAACACAGCGAAACAGTACGTATTCAACTGGGTGAGACAGGGATTTCCGTGCTCCGTCGATACACATCTGCCAGGCGGGCAGGGTGGTTTCCTCTCGTATTGGGGAATTTTCAACAGAGTATTACGGATTTCCCCCGCTGAGAACCTCGAGCAATCCCGACTTATAACAACGCATTGCTAAATGTTATCTACAGGCGCAATGAGACGCCTCTATTCACCCGATCTGTATAGGGACCGGATGGAGCAATGAAGGCGTTTGAGAAACTAAAAATAGCATCTGATTGATAAGCAGGATGCCGCTCGGTTCTTTGTGTGTGCCGACTCGGGGTGCTGAGGCTCAATACGCTGTCTGATCAGTCGTCACCGAGTGAGCGTAATTAACGGTGTTGCTGTGACACGCTGACGTCAGTTACAGAGTGACGCTCGTCACTGCGTTCTGAGCGAAAGTTGGCTACGTGCCGGCCTCACAGTCGTATTGCTGAGCTGTGAACCTTGCTGTCTGTATTGCGTATCACCCATCCACCGTCTATACTGTCTGTCTCCATTGGGAGGAGCGTTGTTTTGAAAAGCTAACAACCACGCCTGGAGTTTTTACGGACTGCAGGAAGATACATTATTAGATAATACCCAGGCGGGCGCAGTCAGCTTTGTGAGCAGTCACGCAACGTCAACTGACTAGAATGGAGTGGTTTAACCCTCGCCCGTGCAGCGTCCGATCAGTGCGTGACCGTGCAAGGGGGGGGGGGGGGGAGGTACGACCCCCCCCCCCCCTAGCGTTTCGCCCCTAATTGGGCTAGAGCTTCGATTAAAAAACGAGCGTGTTGCTTGTCACTAGAGGAAGCCATTGATACCCGATTGTGAAGTCTTAGGTCATTAGGTGACCTCTGAGGTCATGTAAATGACCCACAATTCAACCAAATTGTAAATGCGTATAAATTGAATTTAATCGAGCTAGAATCGCGAATGAGCATATAATTATGCTAAATGGGTGCCACATTTGAAATCAGCGTCACAAAATGTCCTAGAAACTGCCAAATTCCAAAAAGGTCATGTCAGGTCATGTCAGGTCATGTCAGGTCATTTGAGGTCAGTGATATCGGTTGACCTGTTGGGGCGCATGACCCCAGTCGAACATATAATTATGCAAAATGGATCCCATATTTGAAATCAGCGTCACAAAATGTCCTAGAAACTGCCAGAAGCCAAACAAATAATATGAGGTCATCGGAGGTCAGTGACCTCGGTTGACCTCTGAAAAGGTCAATCGAGGTCACAATCTCAGTAGAAACCACAACTGTCACCTGGAAACACCTGTGCATATGCTCCTGAACAACAAACACTATGAAACTGCACAAGTTACAAGGATCAATACTACGGGACGCCAGTTGCGCCTGACATGACCTTGAAAAACAGGTCAAAGGTCACGGGTCATGTGACCTACAACTTAACTTCAGAATATGTGTCAAATTGTTCACAAGTAGGGTACTGAAAGTTGCATCGCAATCGGTTTATATTTACGAGTTATTCCCGAAAAACCGAGGGGGTGGCATCATCACCACCCCCCCCCCCCCCCCCCCCCCCTGCACTGGCGAAGGCTAAGATATAGGTACAAAGCGATTGGGAGCGTCAACCCATCTGCGACGAGGAAGGACGTCGCTGATTGGTCACTGAGCAGTGACGTCGCTGATTGGTCACTGAGCAGTGACCAATCGACTCCTGATCACACTGCGCTCAGTTTTCGAGAAATACCGCCCCGAGACTCAGGGGCGTAGGGAGGAATTCGCCCAGGGCGGGGGGGGGGCAAATGGGATCAGAGGGGCCCTCGTAGCCAAGGGGGGCCCACATAATTTAAACAGTACAGAATGTTGTATGTTGTAAAACAACGCACAAGTTTTCGAAAACGAAAAAAAAATTGGAAGTAAAAAACTAACAATTTCGTAAATCTAAGATAGTTATTTTGAATATAATGTCATTTACTTTCTTTCGACATTTTTATTTGCAATTTTCTTCAAAACTCGAATTTCTACAATTTTTCAAACATTTATCGTTTTTCCACCGAAAAATGGCATGACATGACGTAATTAAAACGTTATTATCTCCCAAAGTAATGCACTATTTGCATTGAAATGTTGTGATAAGACGTATAATTGATGCAGCATAATGTACTGAAAGATTGACATCAGGAGGCTAGCGCTCGGTCGTCAGAGCCTCCAGGGGGGGGGGGGGGGGTGGGGGCATGGCCCCTTGCCCCCCCCCCCCCCCCCTTGCCTACGCCCTTGCCGAGACTACGGTAGATGGTGTTCTCTTGATAAAACGGAAATGGGGGTAGTTCAGAATTTTCTTCTGATGCCGAGGACTAAACTTAAACTAGTGGCCTCTCTAGTGTCGATCACATAAAGTGATAGCTTTTCAAGTAATTTGGAATGGGGTACTACGCCCAAGCATTTGGACAAATCTAGAAGGGAAAAAAACAAGGATATAAATGTTGCCATCATCCATGGCTTGCAAGTTGCAATGCCGAATCAGTTACGGCGTGCAAGGCCGTTTCGGTGGAATATCTTTTCCTATAACCATGCTGGGCATCGGCTAATAATTTGTGCTGATCAAGGTATTCAGTAAGTTGTTGTTGAACAATAAATGCATTTAGTTTCATAATAGCCGGTTCAATTGAGATTGGCCTGAGTCAGCCGGACCAATGGACCCATAAAGTTATGGGCTCTATGGCCACTCAGTCTAGAACACTCATCGTTCTTTTCCAATACACAACTCCTTGTGTAAACTGGACACTGAGCCAACAGACGGACGTTTCTTGTAAGTGTAAAGCTCTCGTAAAGCTCGGGTAAACTTTGTCCTTTATCCTGGATTGATGAATCCATTTCGATCTGGGACGAAGCCCCGATCCGATGACAGTGGTTCCAACCTACCCCAGCCTGAAGCGTGTCTCCTGCGCGCCAGCCTGCTACGCTTGGCAGAGCAAACGCCAGGCACGAATGCTATCACATTCATCAGGACATTGCGCCTATTGTCGTTTGTGCTGGCGGGTCTGCAAGGACATTCGGCTGAAGACCGTTGTCATGGAAACGACCGATTAGCCAAAGCGCCACGGGAGAAGTTTGCCCGCTTGCCATGTTTAAGACCGCGGTAAGGTCACGGTAAAAGGCGGACCGTGATCTGACGCTGGGAAACTTGAGGATGCAGAAAGTACCGGGAAAATGGTGTCGTAGCTCAGGAAAGCAGTCAGACGCAGCGCGCATCAGAAGTCGCCAGTTACCAGGTGGAGTTATCCTTGCCATTGACATGTATACCCGTTATAAGTACCACTTCACGAGCACATACAAACGGGAGGGTCGATATCTTATCACAAACCAAAGCGGTTTACACACCATAGCCGGTTATTGACTGGAGGTGCCGCTAAATGAGCAGCGCTATGATGTGCCGTACCAATAGTCGAATAATCAAGCGTTATTCGACGGGGGAAAATCGCCATACTAAAACGCCGCATTTTATCATTATCAGCTGAAGTTTGTAGCGGGGTGATTGATGCCAAATGTATCGGAGTACTCACCTCCTACAATAACATCACAGCACACTGGGTTCCTGATGATGCAAATACATCTATATTTGTTCGCTGCACTGGGAAGCCAATGACGTAACAGGCCTGTTTCCAGTCGATCACGCGTCAATGTTTTCTGCAGAGGAGCGATGACTGGCAAATCGACTCGTTTTAAGACGCCCGACACGCGGCGGTATGTAGCAGTTCGTACCGGCTCCGGGCAGCCGTAGGTCACGTGACGTACCGGCTCCGGGCAGCCGAAGGTCACGTGACGTTACAGTACACACGCCACCTCGGAACCTGCACACCCACGACACGCCACTGATGACTGACAATCATCCACGGCAGTATTTTGTAGTTAGATGTCAGCATTTTGCACAGCAAAAAAAAACACAAAGACTGTTTTTCCAATATTACAGGTACTCCATATCACTTGACACATTGAAATACAATGAAGTCAACTTCTTGCTTGCCACTCAATCCTTATGAGTTATGACAATGACAACCCACCAGCCGGCGTAGCACGCTCCGACAGCATTGATGAACGCAGTATTGCACAAGCCAGTCTGTTCGTTCTGTTAAAGATATCTGCGCGTCGCAGGGTTCCTTAATGACATGTCCACGAGCGTCAGGACTGATTGCGAAATTCAAGGTCTTCGTGCACGTCAACGGACATTTGCTTTGGCGTGCCTTTACGTTGCGTTTTCCTCCTAAAAACGTCCTTGGTTTTCCCGTGAATCCAATATTTCTCGGTCAAGGCTGTAAATATAACCGTTCTCGGTAAAGCACTGTGACGTTTATCCACTGGTCGATTTATCCTCTTTACAAACTCTCGGAAACATCACTTGGCTTGTGGGTCACGTGCTAAACAAACCTACCCAGCCAGCGATCATCTTACCGCGAAATTTTTAACCTGCTTTGTAAGTAATTAGGAGACTACCGAGGACGACGAGTGTCCCATATCTGGTCAAGCGGTTAAACCCCCGCTGACAAAGTCACCACAAGCAAACACTGTTGTGCCGATCTGCCCGTGCCCCGGGGCGTCAGCGCTCGGGCCCGTTGAGCGGCATCTGCGGCGCACGGTAGCGACACCCAATTAGCGCCTGCCTGGACCGGCGGCGGCCAGCGGCGGCCGGCGGTGGCCAGCGGCGGCCGGCGGCGGCGGTCGGCGGCGGTCGGCGAGCTGGCTCAGGTTCCGGGAGCACCGACAGTCGGTTGGTGCACGGTTACAGGACACAGCAGCCAGCTCTCAGCCCGGCCCGGCGCCGCGCCGATCAGAGTACATGACGTCACCTGAGCCGGGCATCCATCTGTCGGCAAGACCCCGGCGAGGCCCGGCCGGTCCGAGCAGCCGCACCGGGCACGGGCGCCAGCCATGGACGTGTTTGAGCACTACATCTGCGACTGCTGGTTCACACTGCAGTTCTGGCTGTATGGCTGGCTGGGCTGGCTCGGCGTGCTCGCCGAGGAGGCCTGGCTCCAGCTGAGGGTCGCGGCCGAGGACTGGGGGCCGCGGCTGCGGAGGACGGCCGCGGAGGACTGGTGGCCGGCCGTGAGGAGCAAGGTCGTGGGGTCATGGCCGGACGTGCGGAGGACTGCCGAGGAATGGTGGCCGACTGTGAAGGGCACAGCCGAGGAGTGGGCGTGGCACGCGTGGAGCACCATGCAGGACGCGTGGCCGGGGCTGCGGCGTACCGCTGAGGACTACTGGAGGCACCTACTGCGGACGCGGTAGCGGCCGCCTCTGCCACTGCTACTGTTCCTGCGGGGTCTGGCAAAACGTCTGCGGCTGCGCCGGCGGGGCGCGTTCAGTGGAGACTCACCTGATGAGGTCGGCCGAGGAGGGTCCGCCGTCCTGGTGCGCCGGCAGCGGGCCGTTGCTGCTGTAGGCGGGCTGTGGCCGCCGCCAGAGGCCGCCGCTGCCGGCCATGTGGCCGTTCTGGTAACCTGTCGGGGGAGAGACGGACGCCGCCGTCAGCACAGGATCGCACCGCCGCCGCCGCCGCCGCCGCCGCCGCGGAGACCGCTCGGCGCGCGACTGGTCCCTGGTCGGACGGACCGGCTGCCGAGGCGGCCCGGAGCCGGCGCAGCCCGGCGCGGCCCGGAGCCGGCCGCGGGAGCCGACTCGATCGCAGCGGTGGTGCTCAGTCAACCGGCAGTGGTCCGCCAGTTTCCTCCAGAAAAAATCACACACCACTCGCCTATTCTGAGACAGCGAGGAACAGGGCATTGACGCTGGCATATCACCCACTTGCTCGATTAACGCCATGTTCGCAGTTAATTCGTGCTAACGCTGGCATGTCACCAATCTCGGCGCCCGGCCAGCGTGTCATGTCTCTGACCTTCAAACGGATTACCATCAAACGCTTTTTATCGTTGAAGCAGCCGTGTTTGACAGGCAATCTCGCCAATACGATCAGTGTCATGCCATGACCTATGTCGGCGATTAAATCGATCAGATCACCGCACCGAAGTGCACGACGACGTCTCTCACCGGAATCGGACGCTTTGCCGGGCATGCCGAGCCGTCAGCGCCGGCCACCGTGCGCGGCGTCTATTACGTCCGCTCCACCAGCGAGATGATCCGCACCACTCCTCAAACGAACCGTCGTGCCACCATGTGACGGCAGCGTGTCACCCTCCACCGCCGGTCCGCCGCCGGCCGGTCGGTCAGTCGCCGGCGCAGCGCGAGCGGGAGCTGCGTCTAGCGTGGCCGGTGACGACGCACTGCGGTCCCGGCGCTGCCGCCGTCGCCGCCGCCGCCGCTGCGTGACCGGCCAGCAAGGAAAACTGCCAACACGGCCGGCTCCAAGCGGCCCCCGACCGGTGACGCGCCCCCTCCGACCGGACGGACGGACGGACGGACGGACGGACGGACGGACGGACGGACGGACGGACGGACGGACGGACGGACGGACGGACGGACGGACGGACGGACGGACGGACGGACGGACGGACGGACGGACGGACGGACGGACGGACGGACGGACGGACGGACGGACGGACGGACGGACGGACGGACGGACAGACAGACAGACAGACAGACAGACAGACAGACAGACAGACAGACAGACAGACAGACAGACAGACAGACAGACAGACAGACAGACAGACAGACAGACAGACAGACAGACAGACAGACAGACAGACAGACAGACAGACAGACAGACAGACAGACAGACAGACAGACAGACAGACAGACAGACAGACAGACAGACAGACAGACAGACAGACAGACAGACAGACAGACAGACAGACAGACAGACAGACAGACAGACAGACAGACAGACAGACAGACAGACAGACAGACAGACAGACAGACAGACAGACAGACAGACAGACAGACAGACAGACAGACAGACAGACAGACAGACAGACAGACAGACAGACAGACAGACAGACAGACAGACAGACAGACAGACAGACAGACAGACAGACAGACAGACAGACAGACGGACGGACGGACGGACGGACGGACGGACGGACGGACGGACGGACGGACGGACGGACGGACGGACGGACGGACGGACGGACGGACGGACGGACGGACGGACGGACGGACGGACGGACGGACGGACGGTGAGACCGTCGACCACTGGTCATCCGAGGGAGGATTCCGACTCGGCCTCGGGGTACCCTAGGGACTCTAGCCCTCGGGGTACCCTAGGGACTCTAGCCCTCGGGGTACCCTAGGGACTCTAGCCCTCGGGGATACCCTAGGGACTCCATCCCTCGGGGATACCCTAGGACTCTAGCCCTCGGGGTACCCTAGGGACTCTAGCCCTCGGGATACCCTAGGGACTCCATCCCTCGGGGATACCCTAGGGACTCCATCCCTCGGGGATACCCTAGGACTCTAGCCCTCGGGGTACCCTAGGGAATCTAGCCCTCGGGGATACCCTAGGGACTCCATCCCTCGGGGATACCCTAAGATTCTAGCCCTCGGGGATACCCTAGGACTCTAGCCCTCGGGGATACCCTAGGACTCTAGCCCTCGGGGATACCCTAGGACTCTAGCCCTCGGGGTTACCCTAGTACTCCATCCCTCGGGGATACCCTAGGATTCTAGCCTTCGGGGATACCCTAGGACTCCATCTCTCGGGGATACCCTAGGACTCTAGCCCTCGGGGATACCCTAGGACTCCATCCCTCGGGGATACCCTAGGGACTCTGGTCCTCGGGGATACCCTAGGACTCTAGCCCTCGGGGATACCGTAAGGACTCTAGCCCTCGGGGATACCCTAGGAATCTAGCCCTCGGGGATACCCTAGGACTCTAGCCCTCGGGGATACCCTAGGACTCTAGCCCTCGGGGGTACCCTAGGGACTCTAGCCCTCGGGGATACCCTAGGACTCTAGCCCTCGGGGATACCCTAGGACTCTAGCCCTCGGGGATACCCTAGGACTCTAGCCCTCGGGGATACCCTAGGACTCCATCCCTCGGGGATACCCTAGGGACTCTAGCCCTCGGGGATACCCTAGGGACTCTAGCCCTCGGGGTACCCTAGGGACTCCATCCCTCGTGGATACCCTAGGACTCTAGCCCTCGGGGATACCCTAAGACTCTAGCCCTCGGGGATACCCTAGGACTCTAGCCCTCGGGGATACCCTAGGACTCTAGCCCTCGGGGTACCCTAGGGACTCCATCCCTCGGGGATACCCTAGGACTCTAGCCCTCGGGGATACCCTAGGACTCCAGCCCTCGGGGATATCCTAGGGACTCCAGCCCTCGGGGATACCCTAGGGACTCTAGCCCTCGGGGATACCCTAGGGACTCTAGCCCTCGGGGATACCCTAGGGACTCCATCCCTCGGGGATACCCTAGGGACTCCAGCCCTCGGGGATACCCCTAGAGAGTCCAGCCGAGACTGCATGGCGCGTCACCACCAAACCACTATACTGACTTCCGGGAGTAGTAAGGATGACGAACACGCATTGCGAAACATTGCTAATCATTGACATTTGAATTGATGCCATGAAAATGACTCATGGATTATATGTCTTAGGATCGAGGATTCGAAAGCTGTGTTTCGTAATAAATACATTCATTAATTTTCAATAATGTGTAGCAAGTTTTGTCGATACATTGGATTTTGTTCAGTGGAGGGAATCACGTCAGATTGACACGTCAGGTTGAAGTTTCGACGCGGCACGCTTTGCTTTGAAGAACATTCGGTTACCCAGCTGCAGCGACCGTTTCGCCCCGCATGAGCTGTCGCCACCCTTGTGGGGGCGACAGTCTCGTCTCCGCGGGACGGTAGGCAGGGGAAGGTGGGGTAAGATGACACATTTTTCTTCAACGATATTGCGGACATATTAATTACGATAAGCTAGTTTTTTAATGGGCTTATAATGGACTGCAGGTCCAAATGAAATCAACCAGTGTCCTAGGATTGCGAAATTTGGGTGGAAAACGACACCCTGTGGGTAATATTTTTCCACTCTTTCCCCAATTTTTACTGTGAAGTTTCCACTCCCTAAATCAAGATGTATTGGATAACTATAACCCTAGCACTGATATTACTAATGCTTATATTAACCTGTGGATGAAAACAAAACAGGTTAGGAGCTGATTCTGATGAGGGAGTTTTTGCAAAGCCTGGTACATCTTATGGTCTTTTTTAGGCTGAATTTTCCACTCTTCATGGTTATTTTTAGGCCGAATTTTCCACTCCGCACCCTGGTTTCAAAGCAATCCTAGGACCCTGAAATCAACTACTCACCTCTACGAGCCTTGCACGTATGCTAGCACACCATCCAGTTCCTCAGTTTTTGTTTTAAACCTCACATAAAACGGTGTTAATTTCGCCAGCGCTGCGAAATTCCCCGCACCCCGACTTGGCTATCAGTAATGAACAACGCGTAACAGAGGTAAAGCTGGACCATAAGGCCTTGACAAGTGGGGTATTCCAAGACATACCACGTAAAGACGATGACGTTGATAGTACAAATATAAAAACAGAAAATATCGATGTACACAACTACAACACGGGATCATTAATTACCACGCTAAATCCAAGCGATCGACTTGACTAAGATAAATTTGGAAAATATCTTAGAAAATCAAACCACTTGAATAAATTACTTGGAGCAAACACACAGCTTGGAACAATTTTCGAAGACCAAATCGCAGAGAGGATATTGGCAAGCTTGTGTCACTTTGGTTATATATTTTTTGTATGGTAATAATTGTGGCTTTGGGCTCATCCACTATTAAGGTCATATAGCGCCCATAACTTAACTGAAAGAATACAAACTGGCATGAATTTTACGTGGCAAGAAAACGGCATGCTTATAGATAAAACCGGTGTGATGTAAATATTGTATGGCAATTTTTACATAATTAGGTACTGGCGGAAAATTTGACCTCGTCTCTTCGTGAGTGAAAAACACAAAAATTCACATGCAAGAAAGATATAAAGATTATAACATTCCGTGCTGTTCCATAAACACCAAAATACCTTAAGTGGGCTATGTATGGACATTTTAGGCAGGAAGCAACCAACTCCAAAAATTGTGTACTAAAAACAAATGTCAGGATTAAAATCACCAACCTGAATCAAACCAATGGATTCATAAGCATAGTACGACAAGCTATGACAGTTGGGATCCCAGATGAAGTCACTTAAAAAAAAACTTAGAATATTCCAAACCGCCAATGTCCTTCCTTTACTAATTGGGTACTCCCAATCAGTTTTTAGTCAACCTCCAGTCAACGGATGACAAGACATACGACAAGGCAGTAAGATGTAACATAAAAACAACGCCTGTTAGCAATGGCGCCTCAGACAAACCACATGGCTCTTTGCATGGGGCTCTAAGGTGCTCTGCAAGTTAGATGAGCAGATGAGCATCTGCCCAGCCGCGCCTCTGCGCCCGCGGCACGCGCACATACCGTAAAAGGCCGTCGGGTCCATGGCTGTGGGGACGGGTGCGGCGTCTGTTGGCGCTGCAGCCTCCGCTGATCAGGCCTCGCGCTCCATGGCAGCTCTGCGGACGGAGGGAAATGAATACTTAGTGTGACCCTTGGCGACATCGACAAGCACGGGGGCCACACGCCGAGCGGCGACAGACACTTGGGCAGAAGCGATCCCCACAGGTCGCAGGCCAGGCCGCTCACACACAGAGGTATACAGGTATACACGATTATCACCATTTTGACATACGGGGGGGAGGGAGGGGGGAGGGTCCGCAACTAGACAGGGTTATACGACGATCATGAGGTGTAAACTACACCAAACGACATGGTACACAGGAAAGGAAGCCCCTCTCTCAGACCAGATCCCTGTTAGTCACAGCTTGTGCTGTTGGTTTATCCGCCGCCACAGCGCCGCTGCACCCCCCCCCCCCCCCGTATCGGCACAGAGCGGTGTCTGCCCCCCCCCCCCCCCCCCGGTATCGGCACAGCGCCGCTGCACCCTCCGGTATCGATACAGCGCGGTGTCTGCACCCTCCGGTATCGACACAGCGCCGCTGCACCCCCCGGTATCGGCACAGCGCCGCTGCACCCTCCGGTATCGATACAGCGCGGTGTCTGCACCCTCCGGTATCGGCACAGCGCCGCTGCACCCTCCGGTATCGGCACAGCGCCGCTGCACCCTCCGGTATCGATACAGCGCGGTGTCTGCACCCTCCGGTATCGACACAGCGCCGCTGCACCCCCGGTATCGGCACAGCGCCGCTGCACCCTCCGGTATCGGCACAGCGCCGCTGCACCCTCCGGTATCGACACAGCGCCACTGCACCCCCCGGTATCGGCACAGCGCCGCTGCACCCTCCGGTATCGGCACAGAGCGGTGTCTGCACCCCCCGGTATCGGCACAGCGCCGCTGCACCCTCCGGTATCGGCACAGCGCCGCTGCACCCTCCGGTATCGGCACAGCGCCGCTGCACCCTCCGGTATCGGCACAGAGCGGTATTCCTGACACGGCTATCCGGCAGCAGGCCGTTACGGGGCACGGCCAGGGGAGGGGTATCAAGCCCAGCTCCGGGCGGCGACAGGACAAGGCAAGGTGTGACCGCTGACCATGTCCCCGGTGCCCCACCCGCCCACGCCAGGTGGCGGTCTGCTATACTGCCGGCACACGCCGAATGTGCGTCTCTGGCCGCGTCTGTGTGAGGAGACGCCACATGGTTATACGCGGGCCACTGACCACTGCAAAGTCCGGCGCACTTTGTACGCAGAAGCCATCTTTACGTCACCAACTGACAGAGCTACCAGATCAACGTCATATGTCTCAAACGTCGCATTGCGACATTGGCTGTATGATGACGAAAGGCTTACATACAACCGCCAGTGTGTTGTATTTGGCTACCAACAGCCGCTAGAGCGAGCAGTCGTTCAGCCATGCAATAAACGACCCACAACAGGCTGGCGGCCGGGGACTAGAAAGACTATATCCCACCCACCGCTAAGACCGTTAAACAATCTCAAAGGAAAGACTATCCCACCCACCACGACCGTTAAACAATCTCAAAGGAAAGACTATATCCCACCCACCGCAAAGACCGTTAAACAATTTCAAAGGAAAGACTATATCCCACCCACCGCTAAGACCGTTAAACAATCTCAAAGGAAAAACTATATCCCACCCACCGCGACCGTTAAACAATCTCAAAGGAAAGACTATATCCCACCCACCGCGACCGTTAAACAATCTCAAAGGAAAGACTACATCCCACCCACCGCGACCGTTAAACAATCTCAAAGCAAACAGTGCTGATTAAAAATAGCGAAATGTTACTCAACTTCATAATAATGAAGTCCATTTGCCTTGGAGTACCTAATGTTGCATTCAACATTGGAGTGACCTCTGGCAGATCAAACAAACAAGCGATAAATAATGTTGTAACTGAAATGCTATAACTAAAAAATATAAACATTGGCGAGTCGCCCGACATGCCCCTGTCATCGAATGCATATCCGACTGCCCTGGCTTATAGCAGCCGATAGAACTCACGAAATACAACTCAGCAATCAATTCTAACCACTTAACAAGAGTTTGCCATGTGTTACACGCACAAAAAGTGCATCAAAACTTGTGACTACCGTTGCTAGGTCCGACCTGGGACTCAATTATGTACTCAGTTCTGAACGATGTCTGACAAGGCACAACAGTAGTCTCCGTAGTTTTACAGATATTGCATTCTGCAGTCCCCGAGTGCAGCATCAGAAACGATGCCTTGCCCCATGGCCATCGTCACACCACGTCCTACCCCGTCACGTCACGTCACACTCGGGCCGTCCTGTGCCGTCTCCCGTCCCGTCCCGTCACGTCCCGTCACGTCCCGTCACGCTCGGGCCGACCTGTGTCATCTCCCGTCCCGTCACGCTCGGGCCGCCCTGTACAGTCTCCCGTCCCGTCCCGTCCCGTCCCGTCCCGTCCCGTCCCGTCCCGTCCCGTCCCGTCCCGTCCCGTCCCGTCCCGTCCCGTCCCGTCCCGTCCCGTCACGCTCGGGCCGCCCTGTACCGTCTCCCGTCCCGTCACGCTCGGGCCGCCCTGTACCGTCTCCCGTCCCGTCACGCTCGGGCCGCCCTGTACCGTCTCCCGTCCCGTCACGTCACGTCACGCCACGTCACGCTCGGGCCGCCCTGTACCGTCTCCCGTCCCGTCCCGTCCCGTCCCGTCCCGTCCCGTCCCGTCCCGTCCCGTCCCGTCACGCTCGGGCCGCCCTGTACCGTCTCCCGTCCCGTCACGCTCGGGCCGCCCTGTACCGTCTCCCGTCCCGTCACGCTCGGGCCGCCCTGTACCGTCTCCCGTCCCGTCACGTCACGTCACGCCACGTCACGCTCGGGCCGCCCTGTACCGTCTCCCGTCCCGTCACGTCACGTCACGCCACGTCACGCTCGGGCCGCCCTGTACCGTCTCCCGTCCCGTCACGTCACGCTCAGGCCGTCCTGTGCCGTCTCCCGTCCCGTCCCGTCACGTCACGTCACGCTCGGCCCATTCTGTGCCGTCTCCCGTCCCACTAAGCAGCCCGGCCCGTTCCCAGAGCCGCCCCGGCGCGTCTCCGGTATCCTCCGCTCCACGGCAGGTAACACAGCGGCAGTGGCGGCCATTGTCATCAGCGGGCCGACCTTACCGAGCGCGCCGCCGTGCCAAACAGGTCCACCAGAACACCAGCCGCCGGGCGGCGCTCTGGGTCAGGCGCGACACAGCGCGGCAAACGCGCCGCACCGGCCCCACACGCGACACTTTCGCAACGCGTGGCGTCTTTTCCTGGTGCGATGCGACGACAGAGCGGCGTGGCGGGCCGGCGGCCGGTTCTGCCTGCCAAGGTCATGCATTTTCTGCAGGAGCCGCTGGTCGGAGAACAAGCCACCTGCAGCGGCACACCCTGGCCAAAACGAGCCCGGCGGCGGCCGATACAGGCACAGGCGACGACAAACAGGCTGGACAGATGGGGCAGTGATGGGGGAGGGGAGGGGGGTAAAGGTGTACAATGTACAACTTTTATGTGACGAGTGGGGATCAGGGACGCACAATGGCGACTGATGTGATTGATGGTGGTGATAATTTAGGTGTACGGGTGTGCGAGCTGGCGATTTGATGACAATGATGGATGTAGGTTAACAGGGCGTAAGGAAAGAATTTAAATGAGCGGCGGTTTCCCATGTGGCTTAACCCGGCATTGACTGGGGTCTCAGCCAAACGCCATTGACTGGGAGGAAGGGGGTGGGCGGGGCGTTAAACGCCCCCCCCCCCCCTGGTTATCTTCCGAACCAAAGATCGCAGCGAGACGCACAAATCGGCATTCGAAATCTCGCAATGAGATGAATCTAAAACATGCTAACAAATGTCAGTAGGTCAAATGTCAGGTAACGGTCAGGTCAAAGGTCAAAATCGCCGTATGAGTTTTTTGGCCATACTTTCCATCCAAAGCCTTCGATTACGACAATGATCACCCAAAGTGCAGCCAAAGGTATGATATACATCCAACATGATCTAAGGTGAGATTGTTTCCCAAGGTCAAGGCCAGGTCACAAAAGGTCACTATGCTCAGAATAACTACGAAAGTCATGCAACACATGTGTTATGAGTTATTTTCCACGTAGAATTCGATAGTGTGTCATTTTACCACTTGACATCATTTACGTGAAGTGAAGTCCAGTTCAGGTCGTTCAGGTCAATGAAGGCCAAAATTTTGCATTGATAAATATAAATACAAAAGTGATGCTTCTAGACCAGTTGTCTCAGAAATACAGTGGTGCCATTCATTTGTCTGTATCTGGTAAATAAAAGCCCAAAATCGCAATTTGTAAATATGACGTCATGAGTTACACATACTTTAGATGCCATAAGTCAGTCAAAAATGGTGATATCATTCTGAAATTTGGTATGGCAGTTTCCCATATGTGGTTCTCTGATATATATTCCGCTTTTTGAATATCTTTGAGGAAAAAAAATGATTTTGTGGGCATTTCCCCCCAAAATAACTCAAAAACCAAAAACATGGGTCAAAAACCATTTGTTTGAACAAATCCGAGATAGCCATGTTGTAGCCCTTGCCATTTTCCATCTTTTGACGTTTTTGGATTGCATTTTGCTCAAAATATGGCATTTGTACGGTCTGTTACATTTGAACTGATTTTGGTGTAAAACTCGTGTGTAGTGAAGTCACTAAATTCGCTATAACTCGAAATTTGTCGACGAAATTGCTTTATTTTTCACAGAAGACGTAAACCCGAAGTTTCACGTTGATAGCGGCAGCGCTATTGTTTGTTTTTTTAGATATTACGAAAATTAATCAGGGGGGGGGGCGTTAAACGCTCCCCCGTCAATGGCGGGTTAACCCGCACCGTGCCGGGGGGGGGGGGGGGGGTTAGACACCCCCTCCGGTTTTTCGAGGATAGCGAAAAACAACGGGGCGCAGCGCCGCCGTTTTTGGCACAGCGGTTCCGGCATCAATTGCCCACATTATGTTTAAAAAAAAATACATCGGGTCATCTCAGGTCGGGTCATCTCAGGTCAGGTCACCAGACCAGTTCACGTGACACCACCTCCAAAAAAAAACTTGTGGTCGTACCACAGTCACAGTTTTTGGATGATCGGTTTTACACTTACAGGATTTCATAAGGTCATATATCTACAATTTGTTTATCTTGGATTTTTTATATCAGCGACCTAAGGTCGGGTCAATTTCGTGACCTCCCATTATAAGTCAATGGGGAAATATTAAAATGCTTCCTATTCCAAGAATACGCAAGATATCAGACTAATTCCTTCTGGATCAGGTTATTATAGGCCATTATTGATAACCTTTGTGCCATTTTTGTTCAGTGACTCTATAAGCTCAGCCGAGGTCATCAGAGGTCACCAACAGTTTTATGTCAATAACTCACCATAATGACGATAGAGAAGTGAAACCGACACCAATGTGTTTGTCTCGTCGAGGCACGTCTTCCCATATGCAACATGACCTGCTTGGGTCACCACTTGACCTTGACCTGAGGTCAATTTTTTTAAGTTGACCTAACCTGGTCAACACTAATATGATTCAAAGCGCCTTGACGAGACAAACACGATGGCATCAAAATGATTGCCTCGTCTGTATTAGGTAAAAAGCTATTCGTGAAAAACTGTTTTGTAAAAAACAAATTGACATTTGATGAGCTCTGGAGCCTAAACCATTGACCTGAACTAAAATCTGAGGACCCCTTGCAGATTGCATTTTTTAAGAGCGTTCCATTGTTTTTGTTTTCGTTTGTTCTTAGTTATCATAGTTCCTGTGATATCTGGGAGTTTCTGGAGCGAAGTCCTAAAACTGGAAAATTTGACCTTTGATGACCTCTGATGACCTAAATATTGACTTGAGGAAAAAATATCTGAAGCACTTTCGAATGTGCTTGTCAAGAGCTTTGGAACGCTTTTTTCCGCGTCTTTCTAGCCTTTTAGTTTTCGAGTTAGAGAGGGCATCTAAACACCCCCCCCCCCCTCCCCCGATTCTAGCTTCTAGTTCGATTCTAGCTCGATTAGAAGTCAATCTCTACACATGCACGATTTGGATGCATCCGGGTCATTGAGATGACCTGAGGTCACCTAATGACCCTGGACCTTAAAGTCGGGTACCAACGGCTTCCTCTCATCACAAGCAACACGCTCGTTTTTGAAGCGAAGCTCTGGCTCAATTAGAGACGAAACGCCAGGGGGTCGTACCCCCCCCCCCCCCCCCCCATGCGCGGTCACGTAGGTATCGGACGCTGCACTGGCGAGGGTTAGAGTGAGGTAAGACATTTTAACATTAACCCGCGCCCCGGTGGGAATCTTAGACGACTTCGCCCTGGTTCAACTTCACCTGACCTTCAGCTGCAGGTCAGGTGGGGAGGGTCAAAATGACCCCCCCCCCCCCCCCCCCTCTAACTCGAAAACTAAAAGGGCTAGAAAGACGTGGAAAACCGTTGACGCGGAAAAAACGTTCGCTCTCGACAAGGAAATTCGAAGTTACTTGGGGTATTGTTTGGCTCCGGTCAATATTGAGATCACCAGAGGTCATCGAAAGTAAGATTTTCCAGTTTGAAGACTTCGCTTCGAACACCCTCTCACTCGAACACACTCAGATTTTAGCTTCAAGTTAATAGTTTAGGCTCCAGAGGTCACGAGGGAATTTTTTCCCACAAAGTTGTTCGTGTAATAACTTTGTATTGGTTAAACATAGAGCAATAATTGTAACACCATCGTGTTTTTTTATCGTCCAGACGCTTCAAAACATATTAATGATGTCCTTGTTAGACAGGCTTAAGCACAGCTCATGGTCCCACTACCCGTGCACCACGAGTTGGCCAGCAACTCCGCAGGTCAGGGCTACGGAGTCGGAGTTGGCCAGGAACTCTGCAGGTCAGGGCTGCGGTGTCGGAGTTGGCCAGGAACTCTGCAGGTCAGGGCTGCGGAGTCAGCTCAGAACTCTGCAGGTCAGGGCTGCTCAGTCAGCTCAGAACTCTGCAGGTCAGGGCTGCGGAGTCGGAGTTGGCCAGGAACTCTGCAGGTCAGGGCTGCGGTGTCGGAGTTGGCCAGGAACTCTGCAGGTCAGGGCTGCGGTGTCAGAGTTGGCCAGGAACTCTGCAGGTCAGGGCTGCGGTGTCGGAGTTGGCCAGGAACTCTGCAGGTCAGGGCTGCTCAGTCAGCTCAGAACTCTGCAGGTCAGGGCTGCTCAGTCAGCTCAGAATTCTGCACGTCAGGGCTGCTCAGTCAGCTCAGAATTCTGCAGGTCAGGGCTGCGGTGTCCGAGTCGGAGTCGGTAGGAGTCGGCAGTTTTAGCCGGAGTCGGAGTCGCTAAAATCTTACCGACTCCGACTCCGGCCGGAGACTTTAGCCGGAGTTTTAGCCGGAGACTACGCCGCCCGTGCTCGGGCGGCGTAGCATTGTTCTCCATACTAGTCGACCTTGGATCTGGTATAAACCAATCTGGTATAAGCTAGCCATCTGGTTTAAAGGGAATAGTCCACCTTAACATGGGGTTTTGAATTGAGATAGCAGAATTGTAGCTTAGATATAGAAAGCATATCATGCACGGTTCGTTTATCCCAAAACTCTACCTCAACGGCTCTAGAGCAGATTTTCGAACGACCCGCCATAGTTTATACCAGATTGGTTTATAACAGACCAAGGTGGAATATTACATACCAGATGGCTAGTTTATACCATATTGGTTTATACCAGATCCAAGGTAGACTATTCCTTTTAAGAATAAAGACAAGCGGAAAAATAGATGGCATTGATGATATTGCTTTCTAGCATGTGGTTGGAGAACAGATATAGGCCGGAGTCGGAGTCTGGAGTTGCTAAAATTCTGTCGACTCCGCAGCCCTGCTGCAGGTAGGTACTTTTCATAACTTCTGAATTCTGGGTAGTAACATGATAATTCAGAATAATTATATGTTTGTTTGTTTTTTATTGGGGTTTAGGGGCGCTCCGACAACGAAGGTCACATGGCGCCCATAGAATAATTATATGTGAAAGTAGGCACACATATTGTCTTAAATAAGGTGACAACATGTTTAAGCTTACTGTATTATGTCACAATGACCTAATAAGCATATGTGAAGTTAAACAGTGACTTGAGTATGATCCACCACTAGTACATCTGTAGTTCTCAACAAGAAGCTCAATCCAAACTTGTGAAGGTGTATGCTTATTACCTATTGATAACTCCTTGTCTTATCTATGTCAACTTAACTTCAGAGCAACTTCTGTTGCAAGGCTCTCCCTGAGGCTGTTAAGCAAGCTAGAAGTTTTACAGTATCTGAAATCAAAACAACATATGTCTTGTTTTGCCTGGTGGTGTTTTAGCTAGATTGATTAGATGAGGTCAGGAAAAGGGTTTAGTGTTGCTTTATTGTTAGCAGGGAAGAAAGCTGCCTTAACTCTCTGCACTTGCTCTCATCTATAAAAGATATGCCAGCACAATACCAATAGAGGAGGTGCTCAGCAATATTATCACTATTATTAACTAATGTATTAATCACCATCGTCTGGAGCTACTCGGTTTCACTTAAATACATCATGGCACATAAATGGATTTGTTGCTGACCCCATTTCTGTCTACTGATCATTGACATCAGATTCATGTTTATCAGCTTTGCCTTGCTAGTATCTTAACCCGCGCCGTGCCGGGGGGGGGGGGTGTTTAACCCCCCCCCCCCCCAGGTTTTTCGAGGATAGCGGGAAAATGGCGGCGCGCAGCGCCGCCGTTTTTGGCACAGCTGTTCGGGCATCAATTGCCCACATTATGTAAAAAATACCCCGGGTCATATCAGGTCAGGTCACCGGACCAGGTCACGTGACCTCACCTAAAAAAAAACTTGTGGTCGTACCACAGTCACAGTTTTTAGATGATCGGTTTTACACTTACAGGATTTCATAAGGTCACATATATCTACAATTCGTATATCTTGGATTTTGTATATCAGCGACCTAAGGTCGGGTCAATTTCGTGACCTCCCCAATCCCCATTATAAGTCAATGTGGAAATATGTAAATGCTTCCTATTCCAAGGATACGCAAGATAGCAGTCTAATTCCTTCTGGATCACGTTATTTTATGCCATTATTGATGACCTAGGTGCCATTTTTGTTCAGTGACCCCTACAGGGTCAGCCGAGGTCATCCGAGGTCACCAACAGTTGTAGGTCAATAACTCGCGACATAATGCGATAGACAAGTGAAACCGACACCAATGTGTTTGTCTCGTCGAGGAACGTCTTCCCATATGCAACATGACCTAGTTGGGTCACCATTTGACCTTGACCTGAGGTCAATTTTGGTTTAATTGACCTAACCTGGTCAACACTAACATGAGTCGAAGCGCCTTGACGAGACAAACACGATGGCGTCACAATTATTGCCTTGTTGTTATTAGATAAAAAGCTATTTGTGAAAAACTGTTTTGTAAAAAAATAGCCTTTTTGACATTTTATGAGACCTGGAGCCTAAACTATTGACCTGAGCTAAAATCTGAGGGCACCTAAGCGGATGGATTTTTCAAGAGCTTTCCATTGTGTTTTCCGTTTGTTCTTAGCTATCATAGTTTCTGTGATATCTGGGAATTTCTGGAGCGAAGTCCTAAAACTGGAAAATCTGACGTTTGATGACCTCTGGTGACCTCAATACTGACTTGAGGAAAACAATATCCGAAGTAACTTCGAATGTGCTTGTCGAGAGCGTTCGAACGCCGTTTTCTGAGTCTCCCTAGCCCTTTTAGTTTCGAGTTAGAGGGGGGTGTCTACCTCCCCCCCCCGGCACGGCGAAGGTGGCGCCCAGCACCGGCACGACGCGGGTTAACACGCGCCCTGGAGGGCCTCTAATAATTACACGCCCTGGAGGGGGGGGCGGACTTCGCCCCCCCCCCCTTATCTCGAAAACCACGCAATGTAGCGACAAGCGGAAACGACGTTAAATAGCTCGAGACAAGGTCTTTTGAAAGTATTTTGTTCATTTTTTTTATCAGGTCAATATTGAGGTCACCAGAGGCATCAAGGGTCAGATTTTCAAGTTTTCAAGACTTCGCTTCGAACACCCCGAAATATCTCGGGAACTATGATAGTTAGCAACAAACGGGGAAAAAAAACAATTGAAAGCCCTTAAAAAATGAAATCACATAGGTGTCCTCAGATTTGAGCTGAGGTCAATAGTTTAGGCTCCAGAGGTCATCAAATGTCAAAAAGGTGATTGTTTTACAAAACTGTTTTTCGCAAATAACTTTTTCCCGAATAAAGATAAAGCAGTAATGTTTACGCCATCGCGTTTTCTGGTCAAGGCGCTTCGAATCATATTAATGGTGACCGGGTTAGGTCAACTGATAAATTTGACCTCAGGTCAAGGTCAAGTGGTGACCCAAGTTGGTAATGTTGCATATTGGGAGACGTGTCTCGACGAGACAAACACATTGGTACCATTTTCTTTTCTCATCTTCATTATGTCGATAGTTATTGACAAGTGTTGGCGGTCACAAAATTGACCTGACCTTAGGTCACCGATATTAGAAATCCGAGATAATCAAATTGTTGGTATATATGACCTTACGATGTCCTGCAAGATTGAAACCGATCGGCGTAAAACTGTGGCTGTGGTACTACTGTAAACGTTTTGGAGTCACGTGACCTGGTCTGGTGACCTGACCTGAGATGACCCGAGGTCTTGCAAGAATTTTACATAATGTGGGAAGTTAATTTTTAAGGTGTGCAAAAAACGACTGCGCTGCGCGCCGCCGTTTTTGCGCTATCCTCGAAAAACCGGAGGGGTTGGCGGATTTCGCCTCGCCCCCCCCCCCCCCCCCCCCCCCCTCCAGGGTGCGTTAAGCCGCGAGTCACTGGGGGGCGGGGCTTTTTTAGACCCCCTCTTAGGAATATTAGGAGTATCTCAACAACTAATGCAGATATCGACGCCAAACTTTCAGTACCTTTCCGGGCATCATTTTTACACCTTTTGTGCAAAAATGATGCAATTTCGTCATAATTTTTTTGTCCAGATATAGTGAATTTAGTGATGTCACTAAACACGATTTTGACACAAAAATCAGCTAAACTTTGCCAGGCCGTACAAATGTCACATTTGGAGCAAAATTCAATCGAAAAACTCTAAAAGGTAGAAAATTGCAAGGGCTATAAACCAGCTATCTCGAAATTTCGGATTTTTTTTACCCCAAAAATGTCAAAACAATTTGTTTTTGGAAAAATGCCCACAAAATAATTTTTCAAGGATATTTAAAAACCGGAATATATGTCGGATAACGATATATGGGCAACTACCATACCAAATATCAAAATTATATCAGCTTTTTTGACTGAGTTGGCATATAATGTATGGGTAAATCATGACGTCATATTTTGAAATTGCGTCTTTTGGCTTGTATTGACCAGATACAGACAAATAAATGCCAGTACTGTATTTTTTTTTACTGATATAGAAACATGCTTTTTTCATTTCGATTGATCAATTTCAAATTTTGACCTTTAGTGACCTGAACTTGACCTGAACTTGACACTAACTTTACGTAAATGAAGTCAGGTGGTAAAATGACTATCACTATCGAATTCTACGCGTAAAAGCATCCATAAGAAAAAAATGTGCTGCATAACTTTCGTAGATATTTTGTGTGTAGTGACCTTTTGTGACCTGACCTTGACCTTGATCTTTTCCAACAATCTCACTTTAGCTCATGTGGGATATGTATCATACATTTGACAGCACTTTTGGTGATTATAGGCGCAATCGAAGGCCACGGATGGCAAGTATTGTCCATAAACTCAAATACCTCGATTTTGACGTTTGACTTGACCGTGACCTGACATGTGACCTTAATTTGATTTTTTAAGTGTGCGTTAGGTTTATCTTATTGAGCGCTTTCGAATGCCGCCTTGCGCGTCCCGCTGCGATCATTGGTTCTAAGGATACCAGGGGGCTACCCCCCCCCCCCCCCCCCGTGAGTCGTGTTACAGAATATACCCCAATGACTGCCGGGTTAACACGCGCCCTGGAGGGGGGGGGGGGGGGGGAATCCGCACACTACTCCGGTTTTTCGAGAATAGCGCAAAAACGGCAGCGCGCAGCGCCGACGTTCTTTGCATACCTGTTCGGAAATTAACTACTCACATTATGTCAAAATTCTTGACCTCGGGTCATCCCAGGTCAGGTCACCAGACCAGGTCACGTGATGACCTCACCTCCAAAACGTTTGCGGTAGTACCGCAGCCACAGTTTTAGGCCGATGGGTTTCGATTTCGCAGGATTTGATAAAGTTATAGATTCTTACAATTTGCATATCTCGGATTTGTTATGTTGGTGACCTAAAGTTATAGATACTTACAATTTGCATATCTCGGCTTTTTTATGTCGGTGACCAAGGGTCAGGTCAATTTCGTGACCGCCAACACTGTTTTGTCAATAACTATCGACCTAATAAAGATAGAGAAGTGAAAACGGTACCAATGTGTTTGTATCGTCGAGACACGTCTCCCAATATGCAACATGGCCTACTTGGATCACCACTTGACTTTGACCTGAGGTCAAATTTCTCAGTTGACCTAACCTAGTCAACATAAATATGATTCCAAGCGCCTTGACGAGACAAAGACGATGGCGTTACACGTATTGCTTGTTCTTTATTAGGTAAAAGTAAGGCTATGTAAACCAGGTAGACCGCTCCGGCAGAAAAAATGGCGACAACTCGTAATTTAATCGGATGATGTCAAATGCATTCAAGCAATTCAAAGTAACTGTTTAAAATTACACTTCCCGCCCGCGTCTCCGCACCACACCACCCCGCCCGCTCACCGCGTCTCCAGCCGACGCCGGCCCACCAGGCGCCGCCATTGGCGGATCCAGAACGGTGGTGGTGAGGGGAACGCTTTTTGGGGGGGATTCCAAAAAGTCTCACACAATTCTGAAAACTCATCGGATTTCGCTTGCTTATGCATTGATAGCTGATTTATAACAAACTTTCCTTAGTAAAAGTTGCTTGGATTTTGTTCTATATCAGGAAATGTGTCAATTTTGCGCCGATTTCAGGTTTGTCTAGAAGTTTTTCGGGGGGAGGGGCATGGCCGCCATACCCCCTCCTCCCCCCTCTGGATCCGCTAGTGGGTGCCGCGGCGAGACGCAATGTGTTTTTGCCTGTGGAGACCAGTGCAGAAAATCCGAGATCTTTGGTCACAGCCCAGTCACGGCCACGGCATGGAGCCGGCAAGTCACAGCTTTAGTCACGGCGCTGCAATGCTAACCCTATGGCGCTGGCCTTGCCAGTCACAGCTTCAGTCACGGCCGTGACCAGGTCTGGTCCCAGCGCTGGGACGCTGAGACCAGAATTCTGCAACTCTAGTTGCCTGGCAACGCACGCGCCTGGGCGCTGTACGTGGCAGGAGCTCTCCCGCCCCGTGCGGTCTCTAAATAGTAAATACGTCGCGTTACATCGCATCAGAATTAATTGACCTTTCACATATACGTTTGTATAACTCGCAACGTTTTCTCAAACTAGGAAAAAAATCCTCGAAAAGCTCCTAGACACCCATGCCCTCCGCACGGCGCCATGCAATTAACGTTACATAAGTTAATGATGTTCGGCTATTCTGACCCTCATCCTCGTGATCAGCCGTCGACCAATGAGCGTGGAGAGTGTCAGATGCTGATTGGTCAAAAAGCTGTTGGCAGCAAAACCTGGCTCATGAGCAGATGCGTGAACAAGACCAAGCTGCGGACGTTGCTAATATTTGTCGCCCCTTTTTCACCATGTTAAATAGGCGGAGAGGACCCCCCTGGGTAAAAGGTTGTTTGTGAAAAACAGTTTTGCCAACAACAACAAATATATGTTTGATGACCTCTGGAGCCTAAACTATTGAGCTCAAATCTGAAGACACCTCAGTGATTGCATTTTCCAAGAGCTTTCCATTGTTTTTTTCCTGTTTGTTCCTAGCTATAGTTCATGTGATATCTCAAGTTCATGTGATATCTGGGGATTACTGGAGCAAAGTCCTAAAACTGGAAAATCTGACCTTTGATGACCTCTGGTGACCTCAATATTGACCTGACCTAAAAAAGACTAATATACTTTCGATAGAGCTTGTCTCAAGCTATCTAACCCCGTTTTCTGCTTGTCGCTATGTTGCATGGTTTTTGAGATTATAGGGGGGGGGCAAAATCCGCCCCCCCCGCTCCAGGGCGTGTAATTCTCAGAAGCCCTCCAGCGCACATGTTAACAAGAGTACCAGAGTATAAAAAATAAATAAATGCACCAGTAGGTATTTTAATACTACTAGTCACAGGGATACTTGGAGTTCAAAATTGTCAAAACAGCATCAGTAACAACACACACACTGGTTTTCTGCAGTAGGGTAGACAACTGTAACCATGGGCATAACCACCTTCTGAAAGTAGGGGGGGACTGAGGCACTTTTAAGCTGATTCTTTCCATGCAATGCCCATAGGCATAATGTTAAAATCTGAAAATGTTGGGGGGACGCATCCCCGTCCCCAGTGGTGGTTATGCCCATGACTGTAACCCAGGACAAATCCTAATGGCAGACTTTCATGCTATTGGTGATGTAGACAATACTAATGCACTACCTACATCACCAATAGAATGAAGTCTGGCATTAGGATGTGTCTGGGAATAGTTGTTTACCCTATTTATATTTCCTGATCTATATAATTTGATATAAGCTGTTCTTAACTGTTCCATATGCCAAACAATATCTAGAACAAGCTCAAGATGGGAAGCAAGTGAAGGTAATTTACTCTGATCCAGCATGGCTTCCAAAGATCCCAACCTATCAAGATTCACGTGAACTACTTTGACTTCCAACATTCTGATTCAGCAGCTTACTTACAACAGATGAGATAGGGTTATTGTGAAGGAAAGTTGTCACCAATCAAAACGATAGTGTTCACAATATAAACATGCAGCAAAAGTACAGGAATACATTTAAACTCATGGGCGGACCACACTTAATAACAAACAACGCACACCTACCGAAGCCAAGCGGTGAAATGCAACACCAACAGTGATAGCGTCATCATATCACCCATATCACAAGCTTGTTTCAAATACAATGGCAAATTCCTATGACGTAACGAGTAAATTCAGTCTAAGAACCAATGGAAGGACAACTTCTAGCGAAGACTTAATGTAGGTCCCTGCTGTGTGTCTGCTACCTGGTGGAACACTTTTTGAGAAGAAGAAAAAAGGAATCTAGGAACTTTCCAACTTGGTAGTAACAAAATCCGTCCGTAGCACTAGCACGAAAAGAAAGTTGCAGAGAGCCGTTACGTAAAAGGCAGTTTTCATGTTTGTGCCGATGACGTCATCTTAAATGTTACTTCAGCTGAACTGAGTTCAGTGGCTGAACTTCATATTCTACTGTTCTCGCAACTGCACAATGTTGACATAAATGGCGCCTGATTCGCGCTGCAATCGTGCACATTACGAACAGCTGATTATTACCCTTTGAATGCATGTTTTCGGATGTAGGCTTGCAAGCGTATATTGCAATGTAAACTTACGATAAACGAAAATTGCCACCGGCTAGTACTTGGGAGACATAAGCAGCCACGTAGCCAAGGGTGCGGCTCCTGGATGCCAGGAGGGCCCTTTTCGGCGGGCCGAAAAGGGGCGACGAGAACGCGCGATATCATGGGCTCTGTGCCACGCTTCGCGTGATCTTTAGAGTTTAGAGCACTTCAGAGGCTCTGCAGGGCCACCAGGACCCTCTCTGAAAGACCAGAGAACCCCTTGGACATTCAAAAGAGCCCTGTGCATGTCAGAGGGGCCCCTGACCAGACCGAAAGGGCTCCTGAGAGGGTCCGAGGGCCCCCTGAACACATCGAATGGGCCCCTAGCCAGCACAGAGGGGCCCCTGGGCAGGTCAAGAGGCCCCTGAGCATGTCGACAGGGCGACAAAGCAGCCAAAACCGTCCCTTGCCATGTCATGAGGGCCCCTGAGCAGGTTGGAGGGCCCTTGAACAGACCCCAGAGGGCCCCTGGGAAGTTCAAAGGTCCCCTGTGCAGGTCAGAGGGCCCCTGACCAGACCGAAAGGGTCTCCTAGGTGGGTCAGGGGTCAGGACGGCC
The DNA here is from genome assembly GCA_036785665.1 of Chirona hameri. Lineage (NCBI taxonomy): Eukaryota > Metazoa > Arthropoda > Thecostraca > Balanomorpha > Balanidae > Chirona > Chirona hameri. The sequence continues at coordinate 39,298 of JAXIVJ010002362.1, forward strand.
CCTGAACATGCCGAATGGGCCCCTAGTCAGCACGGAGGGGCCCCAGGGCAGGTCGGAGGACCCTCTGAGCATGTCGCAAGGTGGCAAAGCAGCCAGCGCAGTCCCTTGCCAGATCAGAAGGGCCCCTTAGAAGGCTGGAGGACCCCTGGAAAGTTCAAAATGCCCCTGTGCAGATCGGATGGGCCCCTGACCAGACCGAAAGGGCCCCTGGACGTGTCCGCATGCTGTGGAGAACCAAAGCGTTACGAATGAGGGATTGCAAATTCATCTTTGGATATGGCTCGTCAGCGGCCGTTTGATTATCCTACTGACAATGGTAAGACAAAACATTCTTGCGGAGTTGTATACAACCAAGCACGTAGCCAATGGGGGGGGGGGGGCGGCGGCGGGGGCGCCCCCCCCCCCCCCCCCCCCTCCCCTCCTGGAGGCCAGGACCGCGCGAAGCGCGGCATCATCAGTCTCTTTACCACGCGAAGCGTGGTCTTTAGAGAGTTTAGAGGACTGCAGAGAGGACATTTAGGGCCACCAGGGCCCTCTCTGAAAGACCAGAGGGCCCTTTGCACGTTTAAAAGAGCCCTGTGCATGTCAGAGGACCCCTGGCCAGACCGAAAGGGCCCCTGAGCGGGTCAGAGGGCCCCCTGAACACGTCGAAGTGGCTCCCTGAACACGTCGAATGGGCCCCTAGACAGCACAGAGGAGCCCCTGGGCAGGTCGAGAGGCCCCTGAGCATGTCGACAGGGCGACAAAGCGGCCAGCGCAGTCTCTTGCCAGGTCATAAGGGCCCCTGAGCAGGTTGGAGGGCCCCTGGACAGACCAGAGGGCCCCTGGGAAGTTAAAAAGGCCCCTGTACAGGTCAGAGGGGCCCCTGACCAGACCGAAAGGGCCCCTAGGTGGGTCAGAAGGGCCCCTGAACATGCCGAATGGGCCCCTAGTCAGCACGGAGGGGCCATAGGGCAGGTCGGAGGGCCCTCGGAGCATGTCGCAAGGCGACAAAGCAGCCAGCGCAGTGCCTTGCCAGGTCGGAAGGGCTCCTTAGAAGGCTAGAGGGCCCCTGGAGAGACCAAAGGGCCCCTGGAAAGTTAAAAGGGACCCTGCGCAGATCGGAGGGGCTCCTGGCCAGACCGAAGGGATCCTTGGCCAGACCGAAAGGACCCCTGGGCGGGTATGAAGGGCCCCAGAACATGCCGAATTGGCCCCTGGCCAGCACGGAGGGACCCCAGGGCAGGTCGGAGGACCCCTTGAGCATGTCGGCAGGGCGATAAAGCAGTCAGCGTTGGCTGACCAGAAGAGTCACTGGGCAGATCGGAGGGGCTCCTGGGCAAGTCAGAGTTCGGTCTCCTGGCTAGACCGAAAGGGTCCCTGGGCCGGTCGGAAGGCCCCTTGAACATGCCGGATGAGTTCCTAGCCAGACTGGAGGGGCCCCTGGGCAGGTCGGAGGGGCTCTTGAGCAGGGGCGGCGAATTGCAGGGGGGGGCAGCGTACCCAAAATTCCACCCAGTCGAAAATCATGTGGGCATAAAGGTAATTCCCCCCCCCCAGATTTTAAAAGTAATCCCCCCCAGATTTTAGCCTGCTCAATCTGGGGGCAAAATGACCCTCCCCTCCCCAGGATTTTCAACTGGGGGGGGGGGGATTTGGGTACCCTGTGCCCCGCAATCCGCCGCCCCTGCCCCTGAGCATGTCGGCAGGGCGACAAAGCAGCCAGTGCAGTCCCTGGCCAGTCTTCTTTGTATTTAATCTTCATCTGGGATCTCGACGTGCTTTGACTCTTCCGGTATCACCAGGGACTCCTCCGACCGTCCAAGAAGCCCCTCTTGTGTGTCAAGTGGCCCATTCGGCCTGTTCAGAGGTCCTTCCGACCCCGGGTCTGGATTTTGTATTCGACATTTCCAAACATGCACGCGCCACTTACCCTTCTGCTACCAAAATGCTACAAAATAGCAAAGGTTCGTATGGGATAAAGTTCGTAACGGCTAAAGTTCGTAATGGAAAATGTTCGTAATGGAAAATGTTCGTATCGGATAAAGTTCGTATTCAAAAAGTTCGTAACGGATAAAGTTCGTATGCAAAAGGTTCGTATGCTGAAGTTCGTAAAGGAAAAAGTTCGTAATGGAAAAAGTTCGTAAGCAAAGGTTCGTATGCAAAGGTTCGTATCGAATAAGGTTCGTATGGGATGAAGTTCGTAACGGCTAAAGTTCGTAATGGAAAAAGTTCGTATCGGATAAAGTTCATATGCAAAAGGTTCGTATGCTGAAGTTCGTAAAGAAAAAAGTTCGTAAGCAAAGGTTCGTATGCAAAGGTTCGTATCGGATAAGGTTCCGAACCTTTGCTTACGAACTTTTTCCGTTACGAACCTATGTTTACGAACTTTTGTCCGGTTACCGATACCCTTCCGAACGGAGAGAAATAGAGACACCGTAAACAGTAACGACTTTTTGAATACGAACTGTATCCGATACGAACCTATTCTCCTTATGACGGGCAACCAGGCACGTAGCCAAGGGGAGGGCGCCCCCCCCCCCCCTGGAGGCCATGAGGGCCCTTTTTGGCGCGCGAGGGCCCTTTTCGGCGCGCGCAGCGCGACGAAAAGGGCCGACGAGACCGCGCGAAGCGCGGTATCATAGGCTCTTTACTGCAAGAAGCGTGGTCTTGAGAGAGTTTAGAGGACTTCAGAGGCCCTTTAGGGCCACCAGGGCCCTCTATGAAAGACCAGAGGGCCCCTTGGACGTTCAAAAGAGCCCTGTGCATGTTAGAGGGGCCCTTGGTCAGACCGAAAGGGCCCCTGAGAGAGTCAGAGGGCCCCCTGAGCACGTCGAATGGGCCCCTACCCAGCACAGAGGGGCCCCTGGGCAGGTTGAGAGGCCCCTGAGCATGTCGATAGGGCGACAAAGCGGCCAGCGCAGTCCTTTGCCGGGTCATAGGGGCCCCTGAGCAGGTTGGAGGGCCCCTGGACAGACCAGAGGGCCCCTGGGAAGTTAAGAGGGCCCCTGTGCAGGTCAGAGGAGCCCTGACCAGACCGAAAGGGCCCCTAGGTGGGTCAGAAGGGCCCCTGAACATGCCGAATGAGCCCCTAGCCAGCACGGAGGGGCCCCAGGGCAGGTCGGAGGGCCCTCGGAGCATGTCGCAAGGCGACAAAGCAGCCAGCGCAGTCCCTTGCTAGGTCGGAAGGGCCCCTTAGAAGGTTAAAGGGCCCCTGGAGAGACCAGAGGACCTTTGGAAAGTTAAAAGGGCCCCTGCGCAGATCGGACGGGCCCCTGACCAGACCGAAAGGACCCCTGGGCGGGTGAGAAGGGCCCCTGAACATGCCGAAGTGGCCCCTGGCCAGCACAGAGGGGCTCCAGGGCAGGTCGGAGGGCCCCTTGAGCATGTCGGCAGGGCGACAAAGCAGCCAGCGCAGGCCGACCAGAAGAGTCGCTGGGCCGATCGGAGGGGCTCCTGGGCAAGTCAGAGGGGCCCCTGGCTAGACCGAAAGGGTCCCTGGGCCGGTCGGAAGGCCCCTTGAACATGCCGGATGAGTTCTAGCCAGACTGGAGGAGCCCCTGGGCAGGTCGGAGGGGCCCCTGAGCAGGGGCGGCGATTGCGGGGGCAGGGTACCCAAAATTTCCCCCAGTCGAAAATCCTGGGGGGCAAAGGGTAGTTTTGCCCCCCCCCCCCCCAGATTTTAGCCTGCTCAATCTGGGGGAAACCCTTCCCCTCCCCAGGATTTTCATTTGAGGGGGGGTACCCTGCGCCCCGCAATCCGCCGCCCCTGCCCCTGAGCATGTCGGCAGGGCGACAAAGCAGCCAGTGCAGTCCCTGGCCAGGTCGGAAGGACCTCTGAACAGACCGAATGGGCCCATTGACACACAAGAGGGGCTTCTTGGAAGGTCAGAGGAGTCTCTGGTGAGACCGGAAGGGTCAAAGCACGTAGAGATCCCAGATGAAGATTAAATACAAAGAGGACTTACTCCACGATCAAAATATTAAAAGCGGAGCTTTCGGGTATATTGTAACACCCTTCGTCAGGGTGCTAAAATATACCCGAAAGATACGATTTTATTTTTTCCTGTAGAGTAAGCCCTCTGTATTATATATATATCACCCACTCCACATCATATCTTTTCGCTTCGCGGATCCCAGATGAGTCCCTGAACAGGTCAGGTCGGAAGGGCGTAGAAAAGGTCAGAGGGCCCCTAGACGATCTGAAGGACCTTGGGCCTTTCAACAGTAAGAATACAGTTGTACAGGGAATACAACTCAAAATTTTCGCGCCGCTCCGCGGCGCAATTTAACTACAAATTCAATTATATGCGGGTTAGGAAAAACATCGGTCAGTTTCTCGGCGCATTTATGTGTTATGTTGCTACTTTCCTATATTATTGGACAAAATAGTTCACTTTAGCACTTTTTCCCCGAACTTTTAAACGCACAATATAGCAATTTTAGAGGTCCACACCATACGCAATGCGACGCATTGATGAGAAAGCAACCCAGGGCATAAAACTCAAAATTTTCGCGCCGCTCCGCGGCGCAATTTGTTTAAAAAGTTCCAGGTCTTGAGCTTAAACAAATATTCCAAGTTGGTATAGCTGATTCCAAATTCGTGTCGCTGGTTCCAAAGTTGATGTGGCAGTTTGCTAACTCCAGCTCCTAAGCGTTGGTATGGCCCATGCCATACCTGCCATATTGCATTTTCCAGCCTTGTAATGTGCCTTTTCATGCGTTTTTGTTTTTGTTTGGGGGGGGGGGCTTTCAACGCTTGGGAAGGGGCGCTTTCAACGCTCGGGAAGGGGCCCTTTCGAGGCGCCGCCCCTCCCTGGACGAAATCCTGGCTACGTGCCTGCGGGCCACACGTTACTGTTTACGGTGTCTCTCTATCTCTCTCCGTTCGGAAGGGTAACGGTAACCGGACAAAAGTTCGTAAACATAAGGTTCGTAAATCGTAACTGAAAACGTTCGTAAGCAAAGGTTCGGAACCTTATCCGATACGAACCTTTGCTTAAGAACTTTTTCCATTACAAACTTTTTCGTTTATGAACTTCAGCATACGAACCTTTCGCATACGAATTATATCCATTAGGAACTTTTTAATACGAACTTTATCCGATACGAACCTTTTCCATTACGAAAAGAAAAAGTTCGTAAGTTCGTATTTTGCGACGGGGGCGTCGCAAAATCTTGACTGCGCCCCTGGGCTGACATGTTGATTTAGCGCGACAACTGCATGACCATTTTGAGCCCAGGGGGCTAACATGACTTCTAGGTCGAGTCAACAACATAAGGCTAATACTAAACAATTGGCAATGGGGGGGGGGGGGGGGGTGAAGTCCTATCTGCCCTCCCCGATCCCACGTCCCTGTTAGGATTTGCGAGGCGATTGCTGTGTTGAGGACGATGGGCGCGACCGTTTGACCACACGCTCGGACTGCGACCGCGCTGCAATCCAGTTCAGCATTTAGGACTCGCCAAACTTTGAATTCCACCATTACAAGTAAAAACGATGTACGGTAACACTTTTATTGTACGTAAAGCGCACAAGAACATTCCGGTGGACATGCCGGTAACTTTACGCACTTTGCGAGACCACTGGCTAACCATGCGATAGACCGTTCCAGCTCTCATGAAAGCACACACGGGCTCCCCCACGTAAGTACACACAGCAGATCAGCTTGCACACACTGACCTGGCACCACGTCATACTCACCCACCCACACGAGATCCAGCTCAGAAATAAAAGCGCTGCCGGCCACTAGCCGCTACCCTGCGGCTGCTTTGGCTGAGTAAATATATGAGAGGTGCTCAGTCCACCACGCTTAAGTACTAATACCGACGCACTATACACAACACACCTCACACAATACCATGTTTGTACTCAATATATACAGAAAGGCGACAATGGTACAAAATACAGTGCGCGATCAATACAGTGTAGACAGCTCAAAACGGACGATTTTTTTTACATAAGCACTATTTGGCATTGTACAATGCACTATGCAGGATGGGCTAATTTATTTTGACACGATTTCTCGAAACGGCTTTGCACGCGTGACCTCCAGCTTCCAGCCCCATGCCGAACTAGCGCTCTACATTTGGTACCAGGTGCATTCCATGTCAGATCGCACAAGAAAAACCCCGACCCCTCCGATTTTGATACAAATTGGTACACATGTAGTGTCAAGTGAAAGAAACATGCACACCAACTTTTAGGTCCGGGTGACCTTTAAGGTCAGATTTAGAGGTCATCAAAGGTCACTATTTTTTGCGTACTTTGTATCAATCAAACGCTTAGATCTTCTGTGTTAGTGGACTTAGCGGAATCAAACTTTTATCGAATACTCTACAGGGTTTCACCATTCGGAAAAAGTCGAACAAATCACGTGACCTTTGACCTTACAAGGTCAAAGTCGTAAAATGTATTTTTCTTATTTTTACCTCCTCGTAAAAAGGCAAAACTTGGTACAAGGAATGACCTCGACATCCTTTAACCCGCGCACTGCAGGGGGGGTTGATTTCCGCCCCCCCCTCAGGTTTTTCAAAGATAGCGAAAAAACGGCGCCGCCGGGTTTTGACACACCTGTTAGGACATCAATTGCGCACACTTTGAAAAAAAATAACCTCTGGTCATATAAGGTCAGGTCACCAGACCAGGTCAAGTGACCCCACCTCCAAAAATGTTTGCAGTTGTGCCAAAGCCAGAGTTTTTCACCGATCAGTTTGAAACTTACAGGATGTCATGAGGGCATAAGTACTTACAATTCGTTTATCTCGGAATTTTGATATCGGTGACTTAAGGTCAGGTCAATTTCGTAACCTCCCCATAGTAAGTCAATGGGGGAAATATACAAATGCTTCCTATTTCAAGGATATGCATGATATTAGTCCAATTACTTCTGGATCATGTTATTATAGGATATTCTTGATGATCCAAGTGTAATTTTTGTTCAGTGACCACTATTGGGTCATTTGAGGTCATGCGAGGTCACCATCACTTTTTTTGTCAATAACTCCCGACATAATACAGATAGAGAATTAAAACAGACATCAACGTGTTTGTCTCGTCGAGATACGTCTTCCCATATGTAACATGCCCTACTTGGGTCACCACTTGACCTTGACCCGAGGTAAAATTGTTAAGTTGACTTAACAAGGTCACGATGTGTATCATTCGAAGCGCCTTGACAAGATAAACACAATGGCGTAAACAGTTTTCCGTTATCTTTATTAAGTAAAAAGTTAATAGCAAAAAAACAATTTAGCAAAAAAGGCCTTTTTTTCTTTTTGACCTCTGGAGCCTCAAATATTGACTTGAGATCAAATCTGAGGACATCTCAGCGATTGTAAATTTAACTGGCTGGAGTTTGCTTTTTTCCGTTTGTTTCTAACTAGCATCGTTTCTGAGATATATGGGAATTTCTGGAACGATGTCCTAAAACAGAAAAAATGGAAAATCTGACCTTTGATGACCTCTGGTGACCTCAATTTTGACCTGACCTAAAATAACACTGAAATACTTTCGATAGCACATGTATCAAGCTATCAAATGCCCTTTTCCGCTTCTCGCTACGTAGCGTTGTTTTCGAGATCTCAGGGGGGGAAATCAACCCCCCTGCAGTTCGTGTTCGGCGCAAAGCCCCTGCAGTGCGCGGGTTAAGAATGTGCAGAAACAAAGGGGCGGAGACTTTTCAACTTTTTGAGATACCGCCCTTTGAGTATGGCAATGGAGTGAGACAGACAAATGCCCCGAGGCTATTTCCATGTTGCTTGCGATAATGCGGGATGCTCTGGCCCGATTGACGTGAAATTTAGTGGGTAGCTTCCATTGGATGTTTGCATTCGGTTTCCGAGTTTTCAGATCGATCTGACCTCGCATGACCTCACAATAACGTAGCGTGATTTAAGAGCGGTTCCTAGCATTGGCAATACGTATTTGTGGGTCATACACTATTACAAGGTCATGTGAGGTCATGCGAGGTCAGATCGATCTAAAAACTTGGAAACTGAATGCACACATAAAATGGAAGCTACCCACACAATTTCACGTCAATCGGGCCAGAGAAACCCACATTATCGCAAGCAATATGGAAACAGCCTCGGGACATTTGTCTGTCTCACTACCTTGCCATACTCAAAGGGCGGTATCTCAAAAAGTTGAAAAGTCTCCGCCCTTTTTTTCCTGCACATTCCTAGATGATGTCGAGGTCATTCCTTGTACCAAGTTTGGCCTTTTTACGAGGCAAAAAAAAAACATTTTACGACTTTGACCCTGTTAGGTCAAAGGTCACGTGATTTTTTCTCTCGACTTTTTCCGACTGGTGAAATCCTATAGAGTATTCGATAAAAGTTTGATTCCGCTAAGTCCATTAACACAGAAGATATAAGCGTTTGATTGATACAAAGTACGCACACAATCGTCCCCTTTGATGACCTCTAAATCTGACCTTAGAGGTCGCCCGGACCTAAAAGTTGGTGTGCATGTTTATTTCACTTGACACTACATGTGTACCAATTTGTATCAAAATCCTAGGGGGTCGGGTACGAAACCCCTCTTTTGTGTGCGATTTGACATGGAATTCACCACCAGCGAATTTCAGGACCTGATTCTGTTCAACCATATACCGAAGCCATCTGTAAACTCCCATCACGAAACCCTAAACCAAACCATCGCACTGAACGAACAGACCCTCCAATCTCCAGCCGGGTCTCATGGCTGCCTCTCGCGACACTAACTTCTCCAGCACCACGCCGCCCGGATCACAGCTTGCCCTCCTTCAGTCGGATGTCCTGAATGGTGAACATCGAGTCATCCATTGGCTCGAGCACTGGCTTTCCATCCACGAACGTCACACACTGGATCGGTCCGGGAGGCCGAGCGGGCGCCGGCGGCGGCGGGCTGCGACGGCGGCCCAGCAGCGCGCGGCGGCCTGGAGCCACGTACAGATCCGGCTTCGGAGCCGCCACCGCCGCCGCCTCTTGCTCGCTCTCCGCCGGCGGGCAGGGACCGCCCGCCTCAGCCGACTGAGAGCTCACTGCCGACTGCTGTTGCTGCTGCTGCTGCTGCTGCTGCGGGAGCTGCTGCTGGACATCCTGCTGCGGAGGCTCCACACACTTCTGCGGCGTCGGCGGCAGCGGCACGCTGGCAGCTGCCGTGATCGGAGCGATAGCGTACGACCCGGGATCAGTCTGCGGCCGCGTGTTGACAGCCACATCAGACAGCGCAGGCGGGCCGCAGGGCGCCGTCGGCTGGCTGGCCGGGGCCGGCTGAGCCCCGTATGGCATCTTCGCGTTCTGCGACGGCGCTCCATATGAAACGGGCGGGCACTGAGGCGTACTGTATGACGCCGGAGGGCCCTGTGGTGCGCCATACGACACTGGAGGTCCCTGCGGTGCACCGTACAGCACCGCAGGTCCCTGTGGTGCGCCATACGACACTGGAGGTCCCTGCGGTGCACCGTACAGCACCGCAGGGCCCTGTGGCGATCCGTACACTTGCGGGTCCTGTGGTGCCCTGTACACCATTGGTGGACTCTGGGACGCGTTGTACGACGCTGGCTGTCCCTGCGATGGCGAACCATACAGCCCTTGCGGTGGCGAACCGTACGACACTGGCGCCACCTGCTTTGGCGAGCCGTACGGCAGTGACTGGCTCTGTGCCGAGTTGTACGACACTGGCGGCCCCTGAGGCGACACCCCGTACGTCGTAAGCGGGCCGCACGGGGGCGGTGCTCCGTAGGATGGCGAGCCATCCGCGTAACTGGGCAGACTGGGCGCACCGTACGTCGTCGACGGGACCTGCACCGGGGCACTGTACGACACAGGAGCCGACGTGACGTACCGCGGGGCTGACGTGACGTACTGCGGGGCTGCCGTGCCGTACAGTGTCGACGCGACGTACGGTGGCGCCATGACGTACTCCGGGGCCGCGGGCGCGCCGAAAGCAGAGGACGGAGAGGACGGAGCGCCGTACTGCGTCGGAGGCTGGGCGGAGTACAGCGACGCGCTCGTGATCGGCTGTTGCACGCCTAGCTGAGACAGGTTACGTGCCACGGCCAAAACCGCCTCCGGGTCACACATCGCCGCCGGGGGTGGAGGTGGTGCCAGCGCCGGCAAGGCCGGCTCCTCCCCCGCCATCTCGTTGAGTATAGTACTGATAGGAGATACACTTGCCTGCCGCGGCTCGGCCGGTCCGGCCGCCGGCTGGGGGGCGTCCTGGTGGTGCGGCCCCCGCCCCAGCTCCGGCTCCTCGAGCTCGCCGTTCTGAAGCTCCGTGGCAAACAGCTCCTCCGGCGAGATGTCCGAGCACCGCCAGCCCCGCTCACTGCCCTCAAAGTCCCCAGCCTCCTCCCCGTCCTCATCCGAGATCTCCGTGGTGAACTGATGGTACTGACGGTCCTCCTCAAGCAGCCGTCGGTCCTCTGCCGCGGCCTGATGCTGCTGTGCTGCTGTTTGCTGCTCGGCTGCTGCTGTTTGCTGCTGGGCTGCTGCTGTTTGCTGCTGGGCTGCTGCTGTTTGCTGCTGGGCTGCTGCTGCTGCTGCTGCCTGCTGCTGGGCTGCTGCTGTTTGCTGCTGGGCTGCTGCTGCTGCCTGCTGCTCGGCTGCTGCTGCTACTAGCTGCTCGGCGCGCAGCCGGTTACTGAACGCCGCTGCTCGTCGACTTGCCGGTCCGGTCACTCGCACCTCAGCCGGGCCGGACAGGGGAACATACGGGCCTGACTGAACATAGGCAGGGACAGACTGGCAAATGGCCTGAACAGGCTGGGGAAAGGCATGCACAGGCTGGGAAGAGGTATGGACAGGCTGTGAAGCTTCAGGTACAGGCTGGGGTGAGCCATAGTTAGGCTGAGAAGAAGCCTGGTCAGGCTCCGAAGCGCATGGATTCGGCTGTGGAGAGCATGAATTCGGTTCGTGAAAGGTGGATTCGCCGGGGGCCGATTGCGGCAATGCTGCGGCCTCCCTGTCGCGCCCCCGGCCACGGCCCCGCCGGCCTCCTGTGGGTAACAGACCTACTGTCAGTGGGCTGCGGGCTAGACTGCCGACTGTGTACAGACCATGTATAAGGACTGTGTACGGACAAGGCGGCGGGCGCGACACAGGTCTGTCATGCTGGAAGAGCTACAGCATGGTAATATGCTCAAAGCTTGGAACTGTCGCGCGTCGAAACGATGCAGTGCATTTACAGTTTTGACGACAGGCGCATACTGCCTTGTCAACACTGCTGAAGCCAAAACACGCGGAGAAGTGTCAACAATACGAGATAATCTTATGTCGAGAAAGCGATCCCTTTGGCAGCCATAACTTCGCGTGTTATGACATAAATCATAGAATAACCAGCATTCGTCACATACCTGTCTGGATATGATATGACTCGGACACGTGCGAAGACGGATGAGTGACGATTAAAGGGACACTCCCACCTTAACATTAGTTTTGAGTTGAGATAGCCATGTTGTTGGATTTGCATTGCAATTAAGTAGGGTAGCAGTTAAAACAACCACATAGGTCTAATCAAAAAGAAATTCGAGCTTGGTCTCGACAATTGTAACGAATAAACCCCACGTGTATTTGAATAGGGGTCTAAAGCCGATGACGTCACCTCTCTTTACCAAATGGTGATGAGAGTCGACTTGTTTTAATGTTAGACTTAGAGATATTTGCGTGTTTCAAATGGTGTTGGTTTGGTAATTGGTTTGTTTTGTATTCAAAGCGCCAGCATTGTCTCGAAATAATTGTGCCATACTTTGGCAGCGTAAATTATTTCTGCATAGCTCTCTAGAGCTCAATATGACGTCATCAACCCAAATATTAAAACTTAAGTTTTTATGAAATTGAGCACTGTTCGCGAGAAACAAATGTCATAATCGTGTTCGGCAGCAATTACTTCATATTTTGCACCACAAGCGGCGTACATTTGACAACTTTTGGGAATGTGGGAGTGTCCCTTTAAAGGGAGTGTGCCTACTCACATCGCTTATTTGGGGTTATTGACACTGGTCTATAGAACATAATTTTCTGAATTGACCCATGACTTCGTTTCTCCAGATTAGTTGCTGAGATATTCCAAAGACTCCAGGAACTTGCTGGGAGCAAAAAGTTATCGGGTAGACTCCAGAGGGCTTCCGCTACTAGAAGCACTGCAACTATCGATTAAACTGCTAGCATATTGTTAGCGCCGGCCAATAGCAATTCAACAAAACAGCTCGTGCACGCTGACAGCAGCAGCCGAACAGAAACTGGACGGCCATCATGTTTTTCGATGATGGCCGTTTCGATGATGGCCGATGGCCATTTTTTGAAGATATCAATTTAGAGCTACGTAACTTGCACATAATAAAGTTCACAGTGGCAAGAACGTGCTGTGCAAAACTTGTTTTTCTATCTTGCATGATGTGACCGTAATTGTATTGTCTTATGTGCGCCGTTTTACATAACATCACCATAGTGACGATCGTTTTATAGATATAGAAACAAAAAATAAGCAAACAAACAATGTAAGTGAACATTCAACTAAAGGGGCTCCAGATGTGAATTTCATCATATACAACAATCAAACCAATAGCTACTTACCGTATGCAAACTAGTTTTGACATTCCAAAACAGTAGGCACACTCCCTTTAAGGCAGCACATGGAGCAGGCATCCTCCACCAGTCGCTTAGTATATGCAGGACTCGTCGCCCCATGCAGGCATTATTATAGGGGAGGAAGCAGAGAGCAGACAACAGGACTGCCCGGGGCATGCAAAGCAGCCTGTATGCCGCCGCCACATACACAAAGCAGCCTGTATGCCGCCGCCACATACACAAAGCACACCGTGCCTCTTCACAGAGCTATATTTGTAAATGGTTGGTCCGCTTGATTACAGATCACACAAACACGCACACACATCGATACATCAGTCAGAATCTCAAACATTCACAACTCAAATCTTGACTGAACCTGGCTTCCCCTACACACACAAGAAATGCGACGCGAACATTTACAAAACACGCAGAAACTATCGTGACTGTTAACAGTGGAAATGATCATCACGGCTGCCTACCAGGTCTTGAAACGACCAGGCTGGCGCTAACCAGGATAAAATGATTGCTCATCATTCCTAGTCAAGAACATCCTGCCAACTTGTGCTGACGATGGTGATGATATTTACATTGACGAGCGTACAGACTACCTATGCTTATACCATCCCCCCCCCCATACAGCGAGAAAACCGACAACCTTGTCAGGGCTCAGTACACTACAATGTATAAGTGAAATTATCCAATCGGCTTAGATGGTTAACATACAAAATTATTGTTGTTTTTGCGCAAATCAGTGTGTTTCTCTTACAACGAATACCTTCTATCAGATTCTTCTGCGGAAATGACATTGCCTCACCATTCACGAGCACTACGCCTGCAATGGGCTCTGTTCTCTAGTATTGCCACCCACGCCACCTTGCCGCTAGTATGAAGCTTCCTGGTGATTGGTGTTTTAGGGCGCCGCAATTGGCAAGGTTATAAGGCGCCCCAGTACAAAGCTTCCAATACGAGAAGTGTAGTTCTGTCAGAGATTCCCTGGTGCCCAATGAACTCTGAAGTCTTGACCCAGATATTAACGAGTCCTCGAGCTTCTTAAAATGTTTGCGCATGACCCTAAGTGGCTCACAGTACTCGTCGGTCTCTCATTCACTGAAAAGAAACTGAAATGGATCTACCGTCAAATGCAATATATGCTCTCCCTATGATAAAAAATTCACAAATTATGTACAATGCTATATATAGTTCAATGGTGCCCTGAGGGAAGGCTGGGACTTAACATTAAAAGTCTGGCAAGATCAGGCGACACAAGGTGTTTGGTCCCAGCGAGGTGCAATTTTGGGGACCACGCTCCCACCCCAATACAACATCAGCATGCGGCAAGAACGGAGTCATTTCTGTCCACCACACATGGCATCACACATCCACCGTCATGCAAATGTGTCCGCCAGCCACACCAGACGACCCCATGCTCCGCCACCTCTCACATTACCCGCACACCAGGCAATGCAAAGCAGTGCAGTGCACAGGCAATGCAGCCTTCTAAGACACCTCACAGCATGGGAGAAAACACAACTCATGCAGACAGCCGCATCAGCTGATGTACGAACGGGAGTAAGTGAATACCACATCCTGAATGTCCACCGAATAACACTCACTCCTGGGGTCGACAGCGCCAGGCCCGGCCGCCGCCACAGCCGCCGGGTCCCTGTGGGCGGCCGCTGTCGGACAGCGGAGGGCGCCAGGCCCGGCCGCCGCCGCCGCAGCCGCCGGGTCCCCATGGGCGACCGTTGTCAGACAGCGGAGAGCGACAGTGTCGCCTCCTGCCGGCGACCGCTGGCGTCGGGCCCGAGCGTCACCGGCAGGTGGCGCGCCGCCGCCGCCGCCGCCGCCGCGACGGGTCTTGGGCTCCTCCCTGCGCACAACACAAGGTGAGCGCGGTTATTAGGTGTCACTGGATGCAAATTGGTGATTAAATGACATAGTCGTGATCAAGTGAACTGTTTCAAAACAATCAACAGAGTTCAGAGAGTCAAGACCCGACTCTCTGCAACTAATCCTACAATTAGTACAATACGATTTGTGATTTGTGATACCATTGAGTGAGACCTGCTCTGCAGGTGTCGTGGAGATCTGACCCACCTGCGCGCGTCCACCGGCTCCTTCTCCCGGTCCCACTCCCTCTTCCAGCCGCCGTCGCTGTTCTTGGCGCGCTCCACCCGGCGCTGGTCGATCTGCTGTCGCTCCTGCTGCCAGGCGGCCTCCTCCCTGCGCGTCGGCTGCTGCTGCTGGGGCCGGCCCCGCTCCCCGCGGCCGCGGCCGCCGCCGCCGCCGCCGCGCTCCTGGCAGTCCCGCGCCTGGTCCCGCAGGAACCCGGCACCTTCTCTATCGCGGCCTCCGCGCCGGCCGCCCTCGTGCTGCTCCTGCTGCGGCGACGGAGTTCGCCGGTAGCGGACACACTTGGAGAGGCGGGCCTCGTCACTGCCGGCCGCGCGCGCCCCCTGACGGTCTGCCTCCACCTCCTATCGCCGCGAGCGGAGCACAGTGGCAGTGTCAGTCAGTGACAGTGCCAGTGGCACAATGCAGTGTCGGTAGAGGCCGGGGAATCGTGTCGAATATCAGATTCTCAATGCATTTAAGATCAATGGTGACGTAAAGCTATGAAGAGAAAGCAAATGAAGGGCTAGTAGTCGCGACGGACTCCGATGTGGTGTGTTACCTGCTTGCGCTGCTCGCGCAGTCTGTTCTGTTCTTTGATCCGACGGATTTTGGCGTCCAGCGCAGCCTCAGCGTCTTTCTAAAAATGAGTATGGCAAGTCAGTATTATGCGAAATACACATACTCATGCACAAGAAATCAATACAAAATATAATATCAGCATACTTGTCATTGGATAATGCCAAACAACGTTTTCATTGTCACTGTCGATTGTGACAAAGCTAAACTTAACCAACAAACTATAGGAGTTTACCGATTCACTTCATCTGGACTGGAGAGCCGGAAACAGGTATTGTTCCTCTGCTAGCAAAGCAATTGGAAGGAGCGGCTATACTAACGTCGTACAAACAATATTCCAAACAAGATTGAATCCGTCACTGCTTGCTGCGTAATGTGGGTCGTCTTTACTCTTTAAGCAAACGCTGCATACACATTGTGATCTTATATTATATATAGCTACATTTATCTGAACGTATATTTTTTATCTGAACGTAGTATGGCATAGCGCGAGACAAGTTAGACAACAGCCCTGGCTTGTGCGTTTCTCGCTCTGTATGGAAATGTATGTATGTATTGACGTTTAAAACACCCTTCGTCATGAAATGGCTCTTCCGAGTGTCGAGTCGATAATGTTAAAAGGCAAGACATGTTATTAAAAGAAACTCGTTAACAACATGCACACAGGAAGCATAGTATAAAAACATCCATACACAACACGCACACGTAGACACACTCACACTATCACATCTAAATGATGACCCAGTTCGCACTTCAAAAACGCGAGTGACAAGTTACGAACTTCGAGAGGTAAAGAGTTGTACAGCTGCGCGACACTGTACAGGAGGCGCCGCCTCCCCGCCACCGTTCTCACGCGCGAGAGGGCCAGATCAGCGTCCTGACGAGTAGAGCGGGAGCCAACAGAGGAGTGGTCTGAATCTTAGAGGCAAGAGCTTGCGGTTCGCCGGTAACTGGTATTTTGTGAAGCAAGTCAATATAATGCTGTTGGTAGAGCTGACGGGTAGAGTAGGCCAGCCCATTTCCTCTCGCACGTCCCAGATACAGACTGGGTATTGATTAACCTTTTTGGAAGGATTAAATCACGATTCATTTTGGAATATTAATGATTCAGTCACCGTTTGATAAATGGATAACCATTTTGAAAAAAAAAATGATTCTTTCCGATTCAAATAATAATTTTTTTAAATCAAATTACGTTTGACTCACCATTGAAATAGCATTGCACAGTCTTCTTTAATTCCATCAGCCTTGTTTCTATGCGGGTTTTGATTCAACCAATATTCATGAATAAAAACATCCGGTGGTGAATCGATTCTTCTTTGATTCAAGGGATTTTGATTGAACGATTCCAATCGATTCAATTAGTCTAAACAATAACCAGTCTGCCCAGATATGATAAAATTTGCGACGGCCGGAGACGACGCTCAGCGGAAAGTTCATGATCTTTTGGAGGCGTTGCATATTTTTATCTGACCCGTTGCCGTATACGGCAAGGCAGTACCGAACGTTCGAGAGGACCAAGACATTGATCAGGGTGGGCAGGTCAGGCGGGATCTGATGTCGCACGTGGGACAGGCCGATGAGGATACAGTTGGACTTCTTGACGAGGGCAGATACGTGAGAGTCCCAGGTGAGGTGCGTGTCGAACACTACGCCAAGATGTCTCACTGTGGGGCCCACGCACTGTAATGTAACCTCGCGGAACCGAACAGTAATGGCAACCATGCCACGACAATTTTGACGGGAACCACAGACTATGAGTTCCGTTTTACCTATATTTACTTTCAAACCGTGGGTGTGGAACCAGACGTCCTAAGAGTGGTAATGTCTGTTCCATTGTAGCAATGAGCTGCGGGAGGTAGTCTTTTTGGCCAGACATTAAAATGTTGATGTTGATCAAATGATACCAACATGTTGAGCGACAAATAAGTACATATTTCACACTTACCTCACGGACTTTCTCCATTTGAGATGTACTTGAAGAAGTCTTGTCTTGAAAAATAATACAGCTGCCCCTGAAGAAAGTAACGAAACGTCACTCATTTCCACCATGAATGGGGAAGCAATGCCTCTGCTATTTTCTGGAATACATACTTGTGAAAAAAGCAAAAAGCAAAACAATGCGGTTTGTCATAACACACAATCATTTCTGGTGCACATTGCCAATGCAGATTCCTACATGAAAGGAGCCAATATGAAAGACTCGTTGAGTCTGAACTATGCTTCTCCACATCATGATCAACAAAAAGCTATTAATACCATTTGCTTCTATGTAAGCAATTGCGGTAATAGTTCAGTAATCAGGGGCTCCGCCACCGGGGGAGGGGGGGGGGGGGGACGTGTCCCCCCATTCTTGAGCCAGGGGGGGGGGATAATCCCCAAATTTTCCCTGACAAACAACTAGAAATAAGTGTTCATTTGTACTCATAGGTGTCGATTTATATACTTTTGGGGTGCCCCCCCCCCCCACATTGTTGAGTTCGCCCCCCCCCCCCCCCCCACCACCACCAAGGTGCTCTCCCCTCCACAATGTTTTCTGGCCACTGACGTATCCAAGGAGGCCGGAAGGGCCAAGCCCCCCCCCAAAACGCCTGAAGTCGACCAAAAAATGAAGCATTTCCTAATTTAAGCGAAAATCTACGCAACTTTTACTAAGGAAGTTTTGTTTAAATCATCTATGGACGTATGAAGAAGCGAAATTCGATGAGTTGTAGAATTATGTGATTTTTTTGGGTGGATTTGGCCCCCCAAAAAAGCTTTTTACCGTTCTGGCATAACCATTATTCACGTCGAAGCGTAGTTTGTGAGATGTGAGATTAACCGCGATATAAGTTATATACGTAGAGTTATAGACGATAGATAGACGTTACCACTTTAGGTTTGCGTGCCTCGTTTTTCATTTCAAGGGATACTGTACGGGTCGGACCTTTACAGAGTAAAATGATAAATCAATGATGAATCAAGGAGTGTACCGCCTAAATGTGTGTATCTTCACCTAAAGAAAGTGTTTTTGAGTCGGAAATTAATCGCCTAAACAAAACGCTGAAACGGCTAAGTAGAGTGACAGCTCTGGAGGTCAGAGTGTGCTATCAGGAGGCCAGGGTGGGCCCTCTGGATGCCATAGTGGGCCAAACTAGGCCAGGGTGGGCCCTCCGGAAGTCACAGTAGGCCATCCGGAGATCAGAATGGGCCCTCTGGATGGAGGCCAGCATGGGCCCTCTGGAGGTTGGCAAGGAGCAGAGTGGGCTATTTGAATGCTGAGTGGGCTCTATGGAGGCCAGGGTGGGCCCTATGTAGGCCAGAGTGGGCCCTATGGAGGCCAGGGTGGGCCCCCTGGAGGCCAGAGTGGGCCCTCTGAGGCCAGAGTGGGCTATTTGGAGGCCAGAATGGGCCCTCTGTAAGCCAGAGAATAGGCCCTCTGGAGGCCAGCCAGAATGATCCTCTGAATGTCAGATTGGACCCTCTGGAGGCCAGAGTGGGCCCTCTGAAGGTCAGAGTTTGACCTCAGAGTGGGCCCACCGGAGACCATGGTGACCTTCTGGAAACCAGATTATGCCCTCTAGGGGTGGCCATGTTGGCATCTGGATGGAATCGGAATCAGGTGGAATCATTCATTTTAAGAAAATTATGGAATCAGAATCAGAACTCAGGCTATTTCAAGCGATTCTGTTTTATTTTCGGGAAAAAAATCCCTCTGGCCATGAATGTAAGCTTTCCTGAAGGAAATTTGTTCCATGCTATAGGCGGTTATTTGTTACCTAATGAGTCAAAACATGCTCAGTAATTCTACTTTTAAGTGGAAACATAGGTACAATGATATTCACTTATGACAATGTTATGTTTATTGTATCGTACATGCCATAACACTGGCGGATCCAGCCTCTCTCTGTGTGGGTGGGTGGGGGCATCGTTTTGTGGCAAAAAGGTACCCCCATTTTTTGTTCTCTGCGGATTTGGGCCGGTCATCTTATTTTGCTATTCAAGCTTAAGAAATTCACTTTTCAAATTCACAAAAATTGATTTTGTGGATGTTGTTCCCGATTTGTTTTTATTTTTTTGGGGTCAAAAACAAAAACAAAATGAAAACCCGAGATAGCCATTTTGAAGAGAATGTCATTTCCTTTCTTTTGACGTTTTTTATTTGCAATTTGCTTCAAAACTCTATTTTCTACGATTGTTCAAACATCATCGTTTTTCCACCAAAATGGCATGACATGCGCCATTAAAACGTCATTATCTCCCAAAATACTTCATCAATTGCATTGGCATTTGGTGAGAAGACGTCGAATTGATGCAGCATAAGATACTGGAAGTTTGACGTTGATATCTATGATTCTATCATAGTTTTCAAGTTATTGGGAAAATCCGGGAGGGGAGGAAGATTCTGCCCCCTCCCGCGGGGCGCGGGTTAAAGGGACACTCCCACCTTCCCAAAAGTTGTCAAATGTACGCCGCTTGTGGTGCAAAATATGAAGTAATTGCTGCCGAACACGATTATGACATTTGTTTCTCGCAAACAGTGCTCAATTTCATAAAAAGTCAAGTTGTAATATTTGGGTTGATGACGTCATACTGAACTCTAGCTAGAGCTATACATAAATCCTTTACGCTGCCAAAGTATGGCACAATTATTTCGAGACAATTCTGGCGCTTTGAATACAAAATAAACCAATTACCAAACCATTTGAAACACACAAATACCTCCAAGTCTAACCTTAAAACAAGTCAACAATCATCACCATTTGGTAAGGAGATGTGACGTCATTGGCTTTAGACCCCTATTCAAATACATGTGGGGTTTATTCGTTACAATTGTCAAGACCAAGCTCGATTTTTATTAGACCTATGTGGTTGTTTTAACTGCTACCCTACTTAATTTCAATAAAAATCCAACAACATGGCTATCTCAACTCAAAACTAATGTTAAGGTGGGAGTGTCCCTTTAAAGGGACTGTCCCACCTTTGTGAAAGTGGTTGAATCACACTTAATTGTATGTCTACATGTCAGGCGAGGTCAGCTGAATATGTTCGTGAACTTTTTTCCGAAAAAATGTTTATCTTGGAAGATATTCAACTTTTAGTTTTAAGCGAAAAGTTGGGTTGGTGACGTCATCTGTTTTTTTTTTTAATAACAGGGAAATCCTTTGTACTGCCAAATATATGGCACATTTTTTTTTGTCGACATCTATTGCGCAGAAAAAGCGAACCACTCGGTGACTAGATTGGCTTAGATTGCGAACCACCCGGGGATCGAGAAATGAAAGACGAAAATATTCCAAGGCTGACCTTAAAACAAGTGGACTATCATTACGGGTAAAGAGACGATGCTGTCGGTTTAGAGTCCCTATTCAAATACGCATGGGCCTTATTTTTTGCAGATGTCAAAATCAAACTCGAATATCTTTTTGATTAGATCAGTGTGGTTGTTTTAACTACTACCATACTTAATTTCAATGCCTAGCCATAAAAATGGCTATCTCAACTCAAATATAATGTTAAGGTGGGATAGTCCCTTTAAAGGGAGTTTGCCTACTGTTTTGGAATATCAAAAATATTTTTGGTTTGATTGTTGTATATGATGAAATTCACATCTGGAGCCCCTTTAGTTGAATTTTCACTTATATTGTTTTTTTGCTTATTTTTTGTTTCGATATCTATAAAACGATCGTCACTATGGTGATGTTATGTAAAACGGCGCACATAAGACAATACAATTACGGTCACATCATGCAAGATAGAAAGCCAAGATAGAAAGAAAGACCTCAGCGGTGTATGGAATCTTCTCTGGAATCTCATCACTGCACATTTCTTTATGTTCATGCTTAGGAATCTCATCACTGAACATTTCTTTATGTTCATGCTTAGGCCCCATGAGGTTGCAGTCGTTTGGAGGAGGTTGATGTCAGACTGGAAGCTCACGACATCGAACTCGGACTTCCTGACGCCGCATGTGTAGATCTTTAAATCATCCGCAAAGGTCTTGTATTTATTTTTTAGATTAACTGCTATATGATTTATGTAGATCAAGAAGAGGATTGGTCCTAATTTAGATCCCTGCGGCACGCCACTCCGGACCTCTTTCGGTGAACTCAAAGTGTGTTTGACCACCACTTGCATGGTGCGATCGACGAGGCAATTTTGTAGCCAGGTTAAAAGATGTCCGCGGAGACCAATGCACCGTAGTTTTTGCAACAAAATGGGGTGGCTAACCACGTCGAAGGCCTTAGCAAAATAGAAAAGAATAAGGTCAACTATGTGTCCGCTATCCCAGTGCTGCGAGATGAAGTTGTAAGCGAGGAGAAGCTGATCTTCGGTTGACCGACCAGGCCTGAAGCCGAACTGCTCGTCAGTGATAATGTTGTTTTCTAGCAAGGTGTGCAGTTCCTGGAAGATGAAGCGTTCAAAAAACTTGGATGGAACAGACAGGAGACTCACGGAACGGTAGTTCAGGGGGTCGGAGCGAGAGCCCTTCTTGAATATGGGGACCACGTGTGCTGGCTTCCATAGAGAGGGCAGTGGCCCCTCTGTGAACGACAGTAGGAATATCTTGTAAAATGGATAAGACAAATGGGATGCACATGCTTTCAATAAATGTGGGTGGAGGCTATAAGGGCCCATGGCAGAGTTGACATTCAAGTGGGAGAGGACGTCCTGAACATTTTCTGGAGTGAAGGTGATGTGATCGAGCACAGTGTCACAATGCTGGTGGGGAAAAGGGCAGGGAGGTGCTGCCGTTGTGAATGTGCTTGCAAATGCTTCTGCAAATGATTCTGCCATCAATCTTGGGTCGTCCGTAGTGAAGCCTGAAGAGAGTCTCAAGGGTCCTACTGAGGGGCGGAACTGCTTCTTGTGTCGTAAGTATGAATGGAAAAGCTTGGGGTTTTCTTTCATTTTGAGTAGAAGTGACTTCTCGTAGTCTATCTGGGAACAAATTGCAAAGTTTTGTAGCGTTTTTTTACTTCGAGGAACGACTTCAGCAGAGACTGAGTAGCAGGCGCTCTTCTCCCGAAGGTACCCCTGGCCAGTTTGTACGCTGACCACTCCGATGATCGTGTGTTTGAGAGAAGTGGGCGGATTTCTCTTCCATGGAAGTTTATTGTGGAGCTGTCCTTGCTTGCTGCTGGGGACGAGTTGTGATATTATGGGCTGCAAGATGTTCAATAGCTGGATGAAGGCATCTTGCGCCGACAAGAACCGGAACTCAAGATCCCAATCGATCTTGGTAAGTTTATTTCATTGTACTTTCCCCTGTACCATAACAAACTGGGAGACTAAGAGGTCTGCAGCTGAAGGTTACTGTCGAAAATTTACTTGCAATGTATGCTGCAGTGATCGCATCCCGGAGGTGGGTTGACCATCACATCACCAATCCTGTCACTCTCATTCGTGAGAATTAGGTCGAGTATGCTGCCTGATCGTGGGAAAGTAGATTCTGTAATCCATTGAGTTAACCCGAGTGAATCAAATAGGTTGAGGAATCTGGCGTCCGAGGCTGATGACTCTTAGTAAGTTGTCTGGGGACGACCAGTTCAGTGTCGGAAGGTTGAAGTCACCCAAGAGAATTGCTTCCTCATCGATGCAACTATCTAGGAGGAATGCGGCCAATGCGTCGTTTTCGGCGACCAAATTTGATGGGGGTCTGTATACTACATATATATAAACGTTAAACATAGATAAACAAAACAACAGGACATTTCTGAATGAACTATCCACATTGTCGAACTGGATGTGATCAGCTATATAAGCACAGACACCATGTATGCTGGTGCTCCCACTGTCATTCCACAGACTAGTGTATCCTGTAATCCTTATGGTTGCATCTGATACATCAGAAGTTAAATGAGTTTCTGACACCAGCAATACATCTGTGGAATCTTGAAACTTCAATGTAACTTGCAGAGATGGGATTTTCCTACACAGTCCATTAACATTGCAGTGAGTAAGGTTGATTGGATATGTGTGCTCAATTTGTTCATACCGTCTTAGTTTCCAGAGTCGGCCTAGTTTGAAAGGATGTGGGTTGGACCTTCAACACTGCTGGAGCCCACAGTCTGTGTGCGAGGGCTTGTTACCCTGGGCTCGTTTCCTTGACTGCAAGTGGTGGCAGTGTTGGTCTCTGCTTCTGTAAGTGGGTGGGCCACTGGTTGTTCACCTGGTGTTTGGGCGAGAGGGTCTTCTGGAGTTTCTGCTGGTGTTGTAGAGGAAGTAAGGCCAGGTCCTGCCTGCTGAGGAACAATTTTCATGGATTGGCCTGTACCCGTGGCAGTCCCCGCAGCAGAAGGACCAGGCTCCACCTCAGCATGGAGATCTCTTGGGGTGGGAGCCAAACTGTTGTTCCTGGGTTTTGTGTGATGTTGATGGTATTTGGCCTGGAGCTGCATGCGTTGGAGATAAGTGAGGTCTCTCTTTATGTAAACATGAGAGAATGAGGAATCCTTGAGATTTCTGGCCTGCTCCAAGATGAGTTTTCTTTGTCTGTTGCTGTGGACTTAAATATGACATACTATTGGCAATAAGCAGCATTGGGTATGTTAAATAGCGGTACACATTGCTTCTCTTCAGTCTTAATTTGTGTTGTAGTATTGCCAAAAAGTTTGCCCCCCCCTCCCCCTCTCCCCCAAACTTCAAAGTAGTTCCCATGTCCTGGTCCAATCCAGCTAATCAAAAGTAGATGAAGACAAATTGTTAAAGGGGGGGGGAGGGGCCTCACAAGATGAAGTGGCCGAAATCCGTAGATTTTCATATTCAGGGGTATTTTTGGGGGATGGGGGCCTCTCCCAGGGGCTTGCCCCCCCCCCCCCCCCCTTCACCTTTGAAGGTCTGGCTGCGCACCTGCCGCCCAGCGTCCTTCTGGCGTCTTCACGCGTAATACTTTCAAGGCCGTACAAGAAGAGACTACTTTCGAATTTAAATTATTTTCAATAATATATCCAATGCTGGCTGGTTCTCCTCAAACGCCGATCACCAATCACACACATGCAGAGGCTGATTGATTCAAGGTCGTGGATGATCATCACCGATCATCACCTGCGAAGACTAAAACGCTGCATAGTCCTAAGTTTTGTTTTCAACATTTAGTTAGTGTGGATGTAAAACACCAAAAATTATAAAATATTTGATTTAGGAAATAAAATATTTATACATTCATATTTCAGACATCATAGTTTATGTTTTGCCGCTAGAGATGGTACAGATCAAACGATGATAAAATAATTGTGATACACTTTGCTGAACTTGTCCATTTAATAATAATCTGAGATGTATTTATTGCAAGCAAGTAGTAATTTTAGTCCTAATAGCTTTTCTCTTACTGGTGTACGGTGTTTATTTTAACTGCACAATTGCATGATTGTTCCTGGTTTTAGCAGTTAATTAGTAGTCTACAGCTGATTCTTAAACCAGACAAAAATGCCGCGGTATTGACGATTTTTGTGGCCACACCAACCAGGGTAATAGAATAACGGGTATAACAGTAAGGAATTTAACGCCCAAATTAATGAGACAAGATATAATTTTTCTGGTAATTGTTTTGTCTATTATAAATTGACAGTATTGTTTAATATCAATAACTTGTATTTCCATAGATTATATCTTCATTTAGTTAATTTAATTCCACCAAATATACGACGTAGTAGTCGAAGTAGTGTATATTTCAGTACATGTAGTGCAACTGTAGTGTATTTGGAAGCGGTCACGAAAACTCAACTATAACGCGCGAAATACATTCGTTGTGCTTTTGTTTTGAGATATAACAATACATGATGAGCCATCCATGATCCTGCGGTAGGCATGTTGGTAGGTGGTCACCTACCTAAATCCTAAATAAAGTAGTTTGTGGGGATGTTGTGACTATTTCTTGTGAAACACATAATAACGAGATCATAGCTTTGATATTGTTAAATACTGCTGAATGTTTTGATTGAATGGCTTTCTTAGGTCAGGCCCAATGCTAGCAATGCTTCTGGTGCAGGCTCAGGCTCTGACCGTGTCATCCTATCGAAGTTCCAGGTCATTGATAGACTGCAGTGGCTAAGTTTTACATTTAAATTCCCTTATGTCTGCGCCGCGGGGTGGGCTGCGCTGCCCACCAGCTCCTCTGGATCTGACCTTGAATGTGGCTGCTGCCACCATGACTTGGTGCATCAGCATGTTGATGTCATTTCTGCCAGAGACAAATACCTAATGTCCCAAACCCATTGCAGTGCATGTCGATTATAAGCTTTGGAGATGAAATAGATCAATATTATGTTAGTACATCTTGAACATAAAGTTACATTCATTATCAAATATTAAAATTAAAATTAAAGGTACCAACATATCATATTACAATATTGTGGAAACACTGCGAAAAAAATGGTTTGACCTAATAATGGCTAATGAGATATTGGCTTTGACCCAGTGATCACGCACATTTATAAGGTCACTGAAGGAATGGAAGGTCAATCATTGTCATGAAATGTGTCAAAATCAGAGGGCTCGGCCGACAAAAGCGATACAACTACGTTGCTGTGGCGGCGCACACGGCACACTATATATAATTGGAGCTACATGACCTATTTACCTAGCTTGGCTTCTGTGACATCACAGGTCACCAATTAGAGGTCAATCAGGGAGGTGTGAGATGAGAAAGGGCCGGCATAACGAATGATGTATGAATCATGACTATCTATGCATTGGGTCCAACGCAAAAATACTTGGTGCCTCTGGGATTCGAACCCATGGTCGGCAATGGGCGTTACGACATTGGTTAACCCCCATGCCCATTTGGCCATTTTTTCGCTTAAAAAATCTAAAAATGGTAAAGAAAAACATTGTAGCCAAGGCTTGTAGCTATCTTTTCCAGAAGTCAGATTTAACATATGTTCCATAGGTTACGAGCCAGCCTCGTCTGAAAATCATCGATTTAACATGGGAACCCTATGGTGTAGTAGATTTTTAACGCCCAAACGCCCGAGTGCTGCCAACCTTTACTGGTGGGGCTGACACCAACGCGACCAACGCGACAGCGACGAAGGCAGTATTTAGTCTACCCACGGGGGCGCCAACCTCTGACGTCACGCGCAAATTTAAATCAGCTGTTGTACGGTTAAACTATTTATCGGATTGAGCGCGCCGCCGCAGTAGAGCTGCAAATTTAGTGGACACCCAGGCCACCGAGTGGCGGTATTTAACGACCTGAGTACTATTGTTGATTATAATAGCTAAAGAAGCATTATTCAAACTATGTTGTTAAATTATTTTTTTTGGCTTGTACTAGCATTTCTTTCTGTGAAAAAAGTCAACAAGTGCAAATAACTTCTTACCAAAAAAAAATACTATTTATTATATAGTATTTATTTATCTCATGAGTCATGTCATGCTCATGAGTCATGTCATACTCATGAGTCATGTCATACTCATGAGTCATGTCATACTCATGAGTCATGTCATACTCATGAGTCATGTCATACTCATGAATCATGTCATACTCATGAGTCATGTCATACTCATGAGTCATGTCATACTCATGAGTCATGTCATACTCATGAGTCACGTCATACTCATGAGTCATGTCATACTCATGAGTATGCACGCACGGATTATATGAAACCGTCCTTGCTTTCGAGTCTGTAGTCTCTATTCATATTTAGTCCCTTTTACCTTTTACGAAATTATTTTGATACTTTCGTTGCAATACATATCAAAGCAGGAATGCCACAGTGGAATGTCCAGCCACTGTACCTACCATTTTGTTTAAGTTTGACATCTGAATGGGCCCGTATTACTGCGACGAAAGTCCTATTCCACCCGCAGTCTCCGAACAGTCTTCATAATTAGATTACACCTTTTGCAATATTCTCATTTCTCTCCAAGCACATACTTTAGTTTGGCCTTCGCTGATGCAACCAGTTAGCGTGTCACTTCCCGGTTAGAAAGGTCCTGCTTTTCCTGCAGAAGTTTCTACCGTCTGGGAATGGTGCAAAGAATCCAGATAATTTCGCCGTTGCCGTATATCTCCATCATGCGTCGGCGAGAGGTCATCGACATCATATTTTGTTTTGCCAAAGATACGCACGCCAGTAAAGAAAAGGGACAATAAATAACCAGCATAGGAAGTAGGAACATAATCAGAACATACTATCTTATACTGGTATATGGTAACAGTAACATGCCTACTACATATCAAGCATTTACATGCCGCATCATCGCCTATTTCAACTATTTGTCACCTATTTAATTTGCCACCTATCCTAATAATCACTTATATCCTAATAAAACATACGCATATGCGCATACCCACACAAATGACGCAAACGAATATCAACCAAACGAAACGAATGACCGATATCGGTGATAAGTCGCCGCTATTCAGACGTTGGAACCGTGAGTGACAAATACATCAGCAGCTTTTACGAAGCATAAATACACGTGGAAACATCGAGTCGATTGCTACATAACAATACAAGCACATGATGCGTGCCAGCACAAATACAAGCTCAAACATCTCGTCTCCAGCAATGCGCTCACGACAAGTAAAATTCAAGTTTGATAAATCACCGGATATGTCAATCTTTTTCAGACAGCATACCTCACCACTATCTGCAGCACACAATCTATTATTGCGCAAAGACAAACTACATGTCGCATACTACGCTTTGGATTTTTTGGGCACCTCAAATGCTCGGGTTATTGGCGATAGACTGTGTGTCTTGTAGACGACGCAATGCTAGTGGCGGTGGCTGCCAGGCCATCATCACGCTGTCGCTCCGCATGTGCTGCACCGGGCCGCCGCCGCCGCGGCCTGGTGACGGCCGGACACCGATGGCGGAACGCGCGATCCCATAAGCACGGTACCAGCATTGGGGCGAGCTTGCGGTGGCGCGCGCTCGCGCGGCTCTGGCCGCCGCACGGTGGACCATCTTGGTATTATCTTGTATCTTGGCATTGGCTTGGTGAGCCTCTTGAGCAGATGGTCGGTCTTGGCATCGGGCTGCTTATTGAACACAACGGCCAGCGCCTTGGCAGCGCGCGCCACCGTCAGCGGGCGCCGCTTCTTCAGCGCCAGCTTGGCGAGCATCACGGTGACGATGTCTTGCTGCGGCACAGTCACGCTGGGCCGGGCGGCGGCCAGCAGCGCCGTCAGCTGCGTGTGCTGCCACGGCGCCGCGTGGGAGAGCGGCACGCCGTGCCACCGCTCAGCCAGCGTGCTCAGCACGTGATCGCCGTCTCCGTTAAGAAAGAAGACGTCCGCTCCACGATGTCAGTCACCGTGGCCAGCACGCGCTCGGTGGCGGTGGCCTCCTCGCGGCTGACGCGCACCTGCCGCACCAGTGGCAGGGTGGCGCGCGCCGCCTCCAGCCCGGTCACGCCGGCCGCCACCGCCGCCAGCTGCCGCTCAGCCTAGTTCTCCGGCGACACCGCACCTCTGTTGAGCTGGGTCAGCAGCGGCTGCACCAAAGCAGTCACCACGGCATTGGTGTGCTGGTCGGTGGCGGCCCCGATACAGGTGAGCGCCGCCGCCCGGACCGCAGCGTCCTCAGTCGTGTCCAGACCGGCCAGGTGCTCCGCCAGTGGTCCGCCTCCGCCTCGCCCACCAGCCAGGGGCAGGAGCTGAGCACGGAGAGCGCGGCCGTTTGCAGAGGCCGGTCTCCGCCGGCCACCTCGGCCAGCAGCACGGCAGCCAGCCGCGACCGCAGCGGCTCCACAGCCGGCGACTCGTCCGCGCCGCCGTCCGCCAGCAGCCGGCCATGCGCGCTCAGCGTCTCCAGCCGCTCGGCGGCCGAGTCTCCGCGCCGGCCTCCAGCTGGCCAAGTAGGGCCGGCACCGCCTCACCCAGCACCAGCTCCCGGCCGCCGGCGCAGAGCACCACCAGCAGCGGCGCCGCGCCGGCCATCAGTCGGTCGCCGCCTCGCTGCGCCGCGTGGTGCAGACACTCGGCCAGCAGGGGGCGCGTCCACTGATCGGCCTGCGCCGGCACAGCCGCCACCAGCTGTAGCGCGCGCGGCTGCACCTCTGGATGTCGCGCCGCCAGACACTCCCGGGCCAGCGCCAGCCGCAGCGGCGCCAGGTGCGGCGCCAGTATAGACGCCGCAGCAGCGTTGCAGCAGCGCCAGCGTCCAGCTTGGCCTGCGTCAGGTCCGAGTTGAGCTTCTCCAGCGCCAGCGGCAGGCAGAACTCTGCGAACTGTCCGGTGCCGGCCAGGCAGTCGTGCAGCGCGTCGGCCAGCATCTGTCGCGTGACGCCGTGCGAGCTGTCCGGCGGCGGCGTGAAGTTCACCCGGAAGTAGCAGGCCAGCAGCTCGAACAGGTCCTCGGCCAGCGAACGAACATGTCCTCGGCCAGCGAACGAACATGTCCTCGGCAGGGTGGCGAGGCAGTTCGGCAGGTGGGTGCCTCACACTGCTGACCGGGCATACATGCGCATGCGCTTGGCGTTGCGCTCATTCACCCGGCACTCCCTCAGGCTGCCTTGCAGCCATTTCAGGCGGATGTGCGTCCGTGTGACGGCGTACTTTCGCACCACCCGAGGGTCGATGCGGGAGTACTCAAACGCCTCCACCTGCTCTAGCCACTGCAGTGACGGCACAGCCAGGCTCCTCGGTTCAGCCGCTCGATCCACCCAGAGCTCTTGGACTAGCTTGACCGGGAGCACACTGGCCGGACACAGTGCCAAGGCTGCTGTCCACGGAGCGACACTTGTACGCCAGGAAGCCAGCAACGTACGCCAGAGCTTCCCGGCCGAACTCCAGACTGGCCGCCACGGGGTGACCAGATGGCGGTCCTTGGTGGGTCTGCGCATCTTGCAGGAGCTGGCTGGACTGCAAGTCGTCGTCCGGATCATCCGTAACCGCCCCCTCGTCCCTGAGGTCCTTCAGAACGCTGGCGCTCAGGTACACAGGATTCTTCTCCTCCATGGCGATAGAGGCGCCGGAGGCCGATGGCTGGCTTCTTGAGCCGGCTGCCACTGCCGGTGACGCGCCCATCAGCAGCAGCCGGATGCACGTCTTCACCTCCACCGGCGTCGGGTCGGTGTTGGTCTCGGACATGCACCAGATCTGCGAAAACAATGCATACAAATCAGAAATATTGTGTCAAGCATGCAAATATTAGGACTCAGCAGTACCGTCTGTATACAACACAGGCATACAATGGAAGGACTGACTGAACTTGAACATGTTCAGTGCTAGCACAAATAATTCAATTAGTGCATCACAATAGTGTGCAAATCATTAAAGTCTGAAATGCAACATTTTGAATAAAAAACATGTCTTGCCAACTATCACTGTCTTCTGTCCCATGTCGGCTGTCACTGTCCAATTGTTGGATGTTTAAAATGCCAGACTTCTACTATGTGGTGCAGAAGATGCTGACACACTTAAAGAGAATGTTTCACCTTTGTATTAGTTTTAAATTGAGATAGCCATTATCTGGAGCTGTTATTGAAATGTCTAAATTACTCAGGTCATTTTCCCCAAAACTTAAGTTTTTAAGCAATTTAATTTACCATTTGCAAAATGAATCCAGGCTGGTGCAGCCGCTGATTGGCTAACAGACACTTCTTCAGCCAATCCCACTTCGTCAGCCAATCAGCAGCGGTATATAATGATGTCATTTGCCCAAATCTAAAAACTTTATTTGTAAACGTTAAGTGACTGCGAGTGAAAAATATCACAATGGTTTTCAGCAGCACTTACTTCATATTTTCTACTACAACCAATGTATATTTGACAACTTTCAGAAAGGTGAACATTCCCTTTAAACACTGAAACACTACTAACATCATGAAGTCACTATGAACGCATAAGAGTTGACACTATGACGCATAAGAGTTGTGGCGCCCTAAAACCCCAATACGCAACGTGTTTTGACATAGGGTGAAGATGTCCAAATCTCATTTTTTTCATGCTATCAGTGTGTGCACATAATACTGATGCACTAAGACACTGATAAAGTATTGGCACTTTAGTGCATTGGTATCTAGATTTCAATAGCATGAAACATCTGATGTTTTGATGTGTCCGAGGCTACAGTCGTTAACTATCAACATGATCATCATGATGCTTGGATGTTTCTTTATCACTGCCAGTTTGATATGCTGAGAAAGTACATCAAACATTTGAGTAACTGCTGCTTTTATCATACTGGTTGCAAATTTTATCTCACTGTTTTGTTTTCAAACTTGAACTGGATATGCAAGGAAGTCAATATATTTGCACATGACACCATTGGCTTTGGGAGGCAAATAAGCTTGATGTTTCGAAATTATTTGACTGAATTTCGCTTCATTTAAAAGCCCGTTAAATGATGAGCTCATTGTAGCATTGTTAAAATTTGACGATGTATCGTAAACACACATTTGTATCACAATTACGTACCCGCACACTCAACACACAGCGCGAGGACTCGGGAAGTGATGATCACTGGCGATGTTTTGCAAACGTGTGCAGTGTTATCAGCGTCAATCAGCTTATTCAGCAACGGCAATTCCCGTCGCTGATTGGTCAACTTTCACGGTTCCGGTGTGCGCAGTACTCAAGAAACACGTCACTGCTTGCCAATACAGTAAACTTTGAAATATGACAGCCTAAAAGTCAAATTTTGAAGCGCGCAACAAAAATTTCCAAGATTTTTGTGTCTCAAAATAAAACTATTTGAATTACCTACTTAATGCTTTCATTTACATGACCCGACTATTTATGGTTCTTCAAAACTCAGAGATGCAGCCCAGTATTTGCAAACGAGAGCCAAAGGCTTTCGAGCAAATTGAACTATGTTTCGACAAAATTTATGGATAAACCTTTGTATCATTTAAAAGCTCTTGAAATTTTGATCAAGATGTGAAGTTATCTCGACCCGACTATTTCTAGTTTTTGAAATCACATGGGTTGCAGTTCAAAGAGAGTGTGCTGTTGTGGTGTGTTGTACATTGGAGAACTGATAGTGAATATTTCCCAAATTCAATTTCAGAGACTAATAGGTGTTTTTCAGTCGTCAGTTTCTTGTAATTTCAGATATGCATTCAAAGTTGAGTTCAAACCTTCGGATTTTCTACAACGCTGTCATTTGGAAGATGCCCTACCCTGCATTTTTCTTTTTATAATTAGACAGTTAAATTATAATTGCTTTCTTTTTTTGTATATAAGTCTCACATATGAACGTTAATATAAATTAACTCAAATATCCATAGTCTAAATACCTTTTTAGCCTAAACAAAACAGCTGAAAAAAGTGATCACCATAGGGTCTGTGTTGAAGGCCGGCACTCGGCGCTACCCAAGGCTATGTAAACCAGGTAGACCGCTCCGGCCGAAAAAGTGGCGACAACTCGTAATTTAGTTGCAACGACCCCGCAGCTGCTGTGACGCGTATGAGGGTCTCGCAGCCGGCCGGCCGGTCGCCTACGTAGGGTTAACGCGTAGACCCCTCTCGTTTTTTTGTCGCTTGGTTCCTTTGTTTGTCGGCTGATTTTTAAACTTAAGATGTCTTTCTACCACAAATTAAGTGTTGTATTGGGTGCCGTTGCGAAAATTGCAATCCCACCAAAACTTTTTCAGTTATGGGCCGGAACAGTTTGCTGCCCGGTGATTCCGGCCGGCCGCGTACTCCCCCCGTTTTTCCCCGCCTGGTTCCTTCGTTTACCGGCCGATTGTTACACTTAAGATGTCTATATACCACAAATTAAGCGATGTATTGGATGACTTTGGGAAAATCGCAATGCAACCCAATTTTTTTTTTAGTTATGGGTCGGCAAATTCCACTGACCGGCGATTCCGGCCGGACCGCCGTACGTAAAATGCCAACGCGCACGTTCCTCCGGTGTGTGTCGCCTGATTTCTTCATTTGTCGACCTATTGTTACAATTAAGATAACAATCTGTCACAAATTGAACGATGTATCTTATGCCGTCGAGAAAATTGTCATTGGACTCAAACTATTTACATTTTGGGCCGGCAAAGTTTGGCTCACGATGGCAAACTGGACAGCCACCACATACAATACTCAAACAGTGATAACACTCAAATAGTCTGAATTTAAATCATGCGGCCCATATTATCGCTAAGGAAAAATTGCACTAGGCTTACCTGATAAATAAAACAAAGTTGCTGATATAACAGTTGACAATTTGCGATGATAACGTCTGACAGTTCTTGGCAAAGGCCAAAGCATACCCACACAAGATATATTCTTATCTTTTTTGACGAGTTTCATGCAAATCTGATTAGATAAGTCGATTGTCAAATGCATTCAAGCAATTCAAAGTAACTGTTTAAAATTACACTTCCCGCCCGCGTCTCGGCACCACACCATCCCGCCCGCTCACCGCGTCTCCAGCCGACGCCGGCCCACCAGGCGCCGCCATTGGCGGATCCAGAACGGTGGTGGTGGGGGAGGGGAACGTTTTTTTGGGGGGATTCCAAAAAGTCTCACACAATTTTGAAAACTCATCGGATTTCGCTTGCTTCTGCATTGATAGCTGATTTAAAACAAACTTCCCTTAGTAAAAGTTGCTTGGATTTTGTTCTATATCAGGAAATTTGTCAATTTTGCGCCGATTTCAGGTTTGTCTAGAAGTTTGTCGGGGTGAGGGGCATGGCCGCCATACCCTCCCCCCTCTCCCTGGATCCGTTAGTCGGTGCCGCGGCGAGACGCAATGTGTTTTTGCCTGTGGAGACCAGTGCAGAAAATCCGAGATCTTTGGTCACAGCCAGTCACGGCCACGGCATGAGCTGCCAAGTCAAAGCTTTAGTCACGGCGCTGCAATGCTAATCCTATGGCGCTGGCTTGCCAGTCACAGCTTCAGTCACGGCCGTGACCAGGTCTGGTCCCAGCGCTGGGACGCTGGGACCAGAATTCTGCAACTCTAGTTGCCTGGCAACGCACGCGCCAGGGCGCTGTACGTGGCAGGAGCTCTCCCGCCCCGTGCGGTCTCTAAATAGTAAATACGTCGCATTACATCGCATCAGAATTAATTGACCTTTCACATATACATTTATACAACTCTGAACGTTTTCTCAAACTAGGAAAAATCCTCGAAAAGCTCCTAGACACCCATGCCCTACGAACGGCGCCATGCAATTCACGTTACGTAAGCAAATGATGTTCGGCTATTTTGACCCTCATCCTCGTCATCAGCCGCCAACCAATGAGCGTTGAGAGTGTCAGACGCTGATTGGCTAAAAAGCTGTTGGCAGCAAAACCTGGCTCATGAGCAGATGCGTGAACAAGACCAAGCTGAGGACGTTGCTAATATTTGTCGCCCTTTTTCCCCATGTTAAATAGGCGGAGCGGACCCCCCTGGCGCTACCTAGTATTCTATTTACCGTGAGTCTACCGTGCGACGAAGGGATTACACCAGGATATACACCTCTATCGCCATCTTTGTTAACATACCCTTCTGCCCTTCTGTGTAAAATCACAATAAGCTATGACTTTTTACCATTTTGTTAACTGCTTTGCGTTGGCATACGTGCCACACTTTTTCACCTACAAATACTCAAAACTGTAAGTCATTGCAATGCCGGCATCCGTCGGGCGCACTGTGGTATCAACGGTTCATTTTGGGATACGTATCCATTTTTGGAACGAACTTCCAAAAGTAGAAACGTTTGATGATGCGTGTTCCAAAAATGGAAACGATACGAAACGAAAAATTGCTGCTTGCCAGACAATATTAAATTATTTAAAATGGACTGCATAAAATATCAATACAGTTTTAATATTCACAAACATACCAGCAACAAACAAATGATTACTTCAATAGTTGGAGAAAAGCTGCTTGTGTGGTCCTGTTCAACATTGGATCTTGCTGTTCAACTTTAGAACAATGGATTCAAATGCAGGCTGTTGATTGGTGGCACTTGCATGATGCACAAATTTGTGGATTCATGTGCAGCTCGCCAAACAAGTGTTGCTGCATCTTGCGTTTCCACAAATGGAAACA
This sequence comes from Chirona hameri, assembly GCA_036785665.1. Classification (NCBI taxonomy): domain Eukaryota; kingdom Metazoa; phylum Arthropoda; class Thecostraca; order Balanomorpha; family Balanidae; genus Chirona; species Chirona hameri. The sequence continues at coordinate 74,442 of JAXIVJ010002362.1, forward strand.
AATTGTTTCCATTTTTGGAATATGTGTCATCAAGCATTTCTATTTTTGGGAGTTTGTTCCAAAAATGGATATGTATCCAAAAATGAAACGTTGATACCACAGCGTGCAAGATCGGCATGTATGGTAACTTGGTATGCTTTAAGGATAAATATTAAGGCCCAGGTTACACTGCATGATTGTCCTGCACATCTTCTGCGTGTTTCAGGACTTGCATGTCGTTCAGTATTTGCATGATCATGCAAATCATGCAAGTAAAATGGATTAAATGTGTTGTTTGTTCACAAAGTTCTCATGGCAACACAAATGGGACTGTTATCAATAAATGTATAATTACATATACATCTAAACAAACATATTGCTAACAGACTTAAATTGGTTAATAATGTACTATTACTGCATGCTTTTCAACCACTGCATAAATATCTACCAGTTTCAACACTCACCATTTTCTCCCACGCCTCTTCATTCATCCTACACTACGATACTCAGCACAAATTATTCAATTTTAGGTCTATTATACACTACAATACAACTCAAGCCAAATAATAGACACAACCCTATTCCCTGCAGGGCAGATTCTGTCTCTGCCCCTCCCCCTGGTGTTTTTTCACTTGCCGCTTCTAAACCGTTAGGCGTCCTGAAACTTTGTGACTTTTCCCAAAATTGAATGGCGCATGTTGTGTAAAAATTGTGAAAAAATCTGTCTGCAGAGGCGGTTCCAGACTCCTGTTTTGGGGAGGGTGTTACAAATGTGGTTTTGCTGTGCATACTTCCTTTGTGGTTTGCAGTGCAATAAATGTGTCAGAAGAATTTCAATGCAATATGCATCATAGATACTGGGATTATACATATTTTTGGGGCAGAGGCGCACTCAGGATAAAAAATGGGAGGAGATTACCACCCTCAAATTAGGTCCAACTTCAAATTAGTAAGATGATAAAAGTGTTATGTGCATGGTGCCCCCCATGGTTTTTCCTGGATTCTCCTATGCACAATATATTAATTTAACAAATTACAGCATATAATGCCCACATGTGACGTTCATGTTGTCCCAAACAATCACGAACAGCACATATTTTTATCAGAAAATCAGAAAATTTTACATTCCCTGAATATGCCTATTATTTTTTATTTTGTTTTTTGTCTTTTTGTATATTAAAGACCAGTACATTTGAAGCTCAAAAACGTTTAGGGCATGACAATCGGTAGAGCCACATGGCCGCAATGACCTTAAAAAAAAATAAAAATCGTATTTTCCCCCCTGGCCCCCATTTTTGAACAAAACAAACATTTCGGGGTCCAAAAAGAGATATCTTGTCGTGACGAATCGAATGGCGTTTTCCCCATCAAAATCGACCGAGCGGTTCTCGAGATCTCTGGGGGGGGGGGGGGGGGGACAGAATCTGCCCCCCGCAGGTTAACGTAATTTTGGCCGCCCCCAGGGAATAGGGTTAATGGTCACCATGCATAGCGTAAAGAAGTTCTGAATTCTGAACGTTATTGCAGGATCTGGGTGACGTAGTTCTGCGTGTGTGCCGTTCCATTCGGGATTTGCGTTATGTGCTAGTGTAGTGCAACCAATGTGTTTTCAATTAGGTGAACTTGTCTGATGCTGCATGTATGCAAAACATGCGCATGATCGGGGAATCCTGCATAGTGTAGCCTGGCCTTTAGTGTAGGGTAGGGTAGACTGCCATAACACATGGCATGTTCTAACCTCAGACTTTTCATGCTATCAGAATGTAAACAATACAGACTCACTAAAGCACTGTGTGTTGGTATCGTCTGCACTCTGATGCCATGAAAAGTATGAGGTTAGGATGTGTCCACAAATTGGAATCTTACCCTAAACAACTGTAATGCTGGGACTTTTACCCTAAACAACTGTAATGCTGGGACTTTTACCCTAAACAACTGTAATGCTGGGACTTTTACCCTAAACAACTCTAATGCTGGATGCTTCCTAACATCATACTTTTCATGTGATTAGCATTGTGGACTATATTGACACACTATATCACTAATAGCATTTGTAGTTGTAAGACAATATTGACACACTATAACTAATAGCATGCAAAGTCTGGCGTTGGGTTGTGTCCAGTGTTATGGTGGGTTAGGTTTACCATACACTACCATAACATCAGACATGTCAAAATACTCTAATTGTGTGCTGTTTTTTTAATTTTTATAATAAATTTAGTCCGAATGTTTTATATGGATGGATTTTCGAGGTCAGGACCCACGCTAAGCAGAGCTTGTTGCGCAGGTCCTGACCTCACCACCCGATCGCGCAATTCCTGTTGGCCGGCAGAATTTAGAGACGTGCCCGACATACCTGGACACGGTCCGCCCCGCTCACTGACGTTACCTGACCTTGAGTGCGACCGCTGCCACCGGCCGCAGGCCATCCCAGTCAGGAGCAAATAGCGAGCGCCGAAGCGACTCGAACCCGGGCTGCCACTACCGGGATAGGTCAGAAGTCCAGCGCTCTACCACTGAGCTACAGGGGCGGACCTGTAGTATTGGTGCTGTATTGGTGTTGAACACCAATGGCAAGTCAACGGCATGACATACTGCAAAGTGCATACCTTCTGTATATGGTGACACTCAGTATATGTATGTTTGTGTGTGTGCCCATCAGATCAGAGTATGGCGCCTTCTGGAAGGTTGTCCAGGCGGGGTTTACATATGTGTTCGTCCAGCTATGTAAGATGGTGCTGCTGGCCACCTTCTTCCCAGCGGCCGAGAGCACACCAGAACAGGGTGTCGACCTACTGGCGGTGAGTATCGGGAAGGTGGGCAGAAAGGAAGAGATTGGATTGGGTTGGGAGTGGACAGGAGTGCAGCCAAGTGAAGACGAGCAGCCAAGGAAGACATTCATTTATCGATTTTCCGAACTGGATGAACAAAGCGAGGTTTAGCTATTTCGCTATCTGTTGATCACATCTCTAGGTCTCGGTCGATATGTGAGCGTCTGTGCCGTTTGCTGCAGGAACTGCTGAAGACATCGGTGGACATTGGAGATCTCCTGGGCATCCATCTGGTGATGTCTCGGGTCGCCGCCCGCGGAGATGTCAAGGTTAGCTTGTGAGAATATGTAACACAAATAGATTAACCATAGGCGTGAACGTGTTATGCGGTTTCGCTTCATGTATAGTTACTCGAATACGACATACTGAATCAGCTATATTCTTGTGAAGGCCTCGCTTGAAAGTTCTTGACGAATGATCGCTCTGTTGCAACATTTTTTTTTTGTCACGGCAGTCATATAACTTTCGCAATTGCGGCACCCTTTAGCCCCGATCATTATCATTGGTATCCTGGTCTGTAGCTTAGCTGGCTCTAACCTTGCCTGGGTGCCTCCTCCTCTCGCCAGGTGCTGGTAGCCGGTGTCGGATGGTCCACTGCTGAGCTGATCCTGACCCGTGTTCTGCCTCTGTGGGTCGGCGCCCGCGGCATCGAGTTCAGCTGGCGCTACCTCCAGATGAGTCTGGACGCCAACATCAGCCTGGTAAGTCCGCAGCCCGCAGGTGTTGACAAAAGCTGTCGTCTCCTTAAAGGGAATAGTCGACCTTGGTAGATTCGAACGAATGCTTTAAAATGACTAAACAGATTACGCAGATAACGAGTCTGCTATTATTCTGCGATTCTGCGATTCTGCTATTAATTTGTCATAAAACCCGGGAACTGTGGAAATTTTGATGAAATAAAATATATAACATGACGTCATTTTCAGATGTACGTCACAAACGCGTCACACCTCCCGAGTCAGTGTCCTGCAATTGTGTTTTGCCAGAGTGTGATGCATGCTGAGAGGACGTCACTATTCCAGGAAGTGGATATTGGGGTTAAAATTTGTATGATAATAACCCAACAATCGATGCTTCAGACAGCCTGTTTGATGTATATTTGTTTTAAAAATAGCTGTTCCGATAATAGTTTTTTGTTTTTTTTTACAAAATACAATTACGCAATTTCACTGCAAGTTCAGAGGACTGTTATGTATACAAATGATCCCTATTCCAGCTGTGCTACTTAAAATATATCAGATGGTTGGAAAGCTCCTAAACTGAAAAGTGGAAAATGTAAATTATTTTGACGTCTTTTGCAGGAAGTTTTTTTTCGCATGGTACCTGAATTTGCTTCATACGACTTAGCTCGATCGCTAATGACGTCGTTTCGATGGCAAGTGACGTGACAACAAAGTTAATTTGGGTGTGGCTTTCCACTCATATTTGTGAAATTAAGGACACTGTCCCGAGTTGATTGTGAATCGAATTAGGCAAACAATGCGTTCATGTGCGCCGGTTCGCGTATATTGGAATGTAATATTGCGATCAGTGAAGACCCTGGAAAAAAGCAAGTAGGGAACTGCGGTGCGTTACTAAAAAAAACATAGATTTGACGATCCCCATGGACCAGGGTATGGCAGGAAACAATATTGTAATAACATAATCGAACCTTTACCTAACCTAATAGTAACCTAACCATTACAGAAATTACGGTCGCAGAGACCCACGTTTGAAACGCTTCTGCTCGCATTCGCTCGCTGCGCTGCGGAACCTACCGGGAGGCTGCCCCCCCCCTCTCCCCCCCCAGACCATCTCGTAGACAACTGGTCCATGGTGATCATCAAATCGCTGGTTTTGGGTAACGCACCGCAGTTTCCTGCTTGCTTTTTAGAGGTCTTGACTGATCGCAATATTACATTCCAAATTACGCAGCCGGCAGTCGCCAAGGCCCCAAAGTTTGACGAAATAGAGCCAAGGTCGGTTGACTTTCACATACAATATTGGCTATAATGATATGACGTCACCGTCAATCTGGTATAAACCTCCCATATGGTATAAACCTCGGCGGTTCGTTCGAAAATCTGCTCTAGAGCCGTTGAGGTTAGAGTTTTGGGGAAAACGAACCGTGGATCATATGATAATCCAAGCTACAATTCTGCTCAGTTCAAAACCCCATGTTAAGGTCGACTATTCCCTTTAAGGATGCATTCTTTTCTCAAACATTTTCAGATGATGCAGTGCATCTTATTTCGTATTACTTGTTTTGCTATCAGATACGGACTGGTTTACTGCATGCCATTTTATCAGCAGCTTCGACGCATTTTTTATAATGAAATATCGCAGTTTTTGCCACACATTTTCCGACTGTACCCATCGCCAGTACGTCCAGCGTTTCCCCGACGCCGTCCCCGCTCATCCGACCCTCCCCTCCCCTCCATGTTGCCAGGTGCACTATCTGTCTGTGTCGGCGCTGGTGTGGCTGTGGTCGCGCAACGACCTGGCTCGCACCTTCCTGCCGCTGGTGGTCTCGTTGCTGGTCGTATCGGTCCTGCAGCCGGTGCTGCTGCACCTGGCCGCCGCCGCCGGCCTGGCCGCCTCGCTCCGCCTGCTGGCGCGCGCCGCCATGGACACCGTGGTGGCCGCGGTGACCCTGCAGCTCTTCTCCGGCCTGCTGCGCGAGTCGTACTGAGCGGCGGCGTTTCTAAGGCTGGATGACCGATTCGTGCTGCTGGACTGTTCTTGTGGCTGAGTCGCTATGCATTGGCGTGACCACTCTATCGGTGGCCTCCTTTTGAATGCGCCCCACGTCAATGAGCTGGGGCACGGCTTTAGGTTGGTGGCTTTTGGACAGCGAGCTACCCTGACAGACGGCGATGAATTATGTCACCTGATGCAGGCCAAGGATGCTCACAGGCCACAGCTACCGGTGCATGTAACATCTCTGCAGCGGCTAGGTCGGTTGGAGATTCAATGAATTTATCCCCAGATGTGTTCAGTTTTTTGTTCGGTAGCTACTCGCCACTCGCCAGCACATATCATTATATTAAACACGGACATTACTACCAAACATAAATATTGAGCACCAATTACTACCGAACTGCCACGAATATAACGTTTGTTACATAATACCATGATATGTTCAGTTAGAGTTTGTCCGTTTCCACATTGTATTATGGACATTTAAGTGGTATGCATATGCGTTGAATGAGTACTATGGAAGTGGCATGTAAAACTGAGTGCTAGTGTCTGTGTTGTGAAAGGTTATCGGTGAGTGTGCGGTGTCGTGACGAAGCCGACATCACATTGCATTTGCCATCCAAACAAGGCATTGTCGATAAATGTCTGTACCCGCAATATATGGATGTAAATCTGAGTTTTGTTTTTACTTCGCTCAAATATTCGATAGCATTAGAGCCGTTGAACATCACTGACATGTGGAATATACGTGTAAAAGCCGCGAGTCCCGCAGTGGATCTGAATGCAGGGTAGCTGGTGGACAGTACTGGGGTTGAAAGCCGTGTGTTGAATGTACGATACAATTCAGATTCGAACTGTGCGGTGTATGTACCCCGAATGACAACCTAGATCTGCATCGTGCCGACGTTGAGTGGATGATGATTTGGGTTTGCAGGCGCTCCGACGGCTTAACCCGCCATTGACGGTGTCGGTGTATCAGCCGAACGTCATTGACGGGGGGGGGGGGGGGGCGAATATCGCCCCCCCCCGTTATCTTCCGAACCAATGATCGCAGCGAAACGCAAGGCTGCATTCGAAAGCTCTAATGAGCCGCTTATAAAACATGTAATCGAAATTGTCACATTGAGGTCGCATGTCAGGTCACGCTCAGGTCAAATATAAAAATCGAGGTATTTTAGTATATGGGCCATACTTTCCGTAGTTGCCAAAAGCTTTCTCGTATCAATGCGAGCTCAACCATATGCAATTGTATTACGTTCATGCTGTTCGTTGACAAGCTACAGGCGATCAAAGATGGCCTCACAACATGACCTCTCAAAAATGACCGAGGCTATAGCTCGGCGACCGTTGATCTGACAATTTTAAGATTGTCACAGATGGCTTTAGAGTCCAAGACTATCCCATAAACCCATTTTCACAAATATGAGGGTGCACGATTTAATTTTTTTTGCTCGATTTGTCGTGGAATGGGGCATTCCACGACAAATCGAGCAAAAGAAGTCTGGATCTCTGCATTATGCATTACGCAAGCCTGCGTGTTTCTTTAACACACATGACGTGCAAATCAACTTCGCAAGACTTTCGAAGGCTTACAACTACGACTAAAAACCCACATTTGCATAAAATATATTCAGTATAAGGAAAACAAAATGCACATGTAAGCCATGTCACGATTGGTAGCCCGTCCCAGTGAGTCTGAGTCTGAAGTTGGCCAATATTTTATCACGAGGCGGAGGCGCCGTCAGTCTTCTCCTTGTACTGAATCACGCCCTTCTGGATCATCTCTGGAATCTCCACCGCCAGCCACGGCCCCAGCTGTGAAAGGAGGGACAGGCATCAACTGAGGAACACCCCCTTCTGGATCATCTCTGGAATCTCCACCGCCAGCCACGGCCCCAGCTGTGAAAGGAGGGACAGGCATCAACTGAGGAACACGCCCTTCTGGATCATCTCTGGAATCTCCACCGCCAGCCTGAGCCACGGCCCCAGCTGTGAAGAGGGAGCGGTGACATCAACTGAGGGCCGGCTGAGATCTACCTGGCCGGTCTTAGAACGTCACGTTCTAGTAGGACTGCTTTGCCGCTATTAAGTCGTTCATTTTTTCAACTCGGCAATGTGCAGTAGTGATGTAAATCGGAGTCCACATTTTTGGACGTCCGAAAATAGTTCGAATCCGATTTGGACTTCGATCGGTCAGCCACAGATATTTTGGACAATTTTCGGTCAAGGCACAATTCACACATTTGGCTTACTCTATTTCCTCGCATCAAGCCATACCAGACAGATCACTCTGAACAGGGTGAATTCACGTTGTAACAACGTTGTCAAACATCGAGTCGGAATTTTACGTTGTGACAACGTTGCGACAACGTTGTGAAGACAAAGTTGTCTAAACGTTGCTATTCAATGTTGCAGCAACGTTTCACCGTTGCGATGTCACAACGTTGTTTTCGTAACTTTGGAGGACAAAAAAACATCGCGCAATGTGGTAAAATGACAGATGGGAGGTACCGCGTTATTTTTACCAGGCGGCGCGCATGTCGTTCGGGCCGATAACGATAACGGTGTATATATTCCATTACCACGGTTCACTGCCACGCTGAAACTCAGCAACTACATAAGCTAGAAAACGCTCTTGCAGGGGTGCCGTTTCGCCTTTCATGCCGATCGGGCCCGAAGAAGGCCCACGAGGGCCCAAGAAAATCCGAAAACGCTACTGCCACGCTGAAACTCAGAACCTATCAGAGATAGCGACGCGGCGTGGTCAGAGACGGTGCCGTATCGCCTTTCATACCAATCAGGTCCATAGAAGGCCCACCAGGGCCCAGATAAGGGTCAAAAACGCAAAAACGCTGGCATAAGCCGCCGCGCAATTGGCCCGGCCGACTTGAGTGACATCTTGCGGTAGGATTTCTAAGCTTTCGAGAGGTGCCTCTCATTGAGTCTGTTTGTCATCTGCCTACGATTAATGAGAATCCATGTTAGTAACGTCAGTCATGTTTGCCAAAAGTAACGTCGTGACAACGTTGTGACGTTTTGCGAGCGTCGTGACGTAACGTTGTGACAACGTTTCTGGGAGTCTACAACACAACGCTGTGTCGTTGTGTTGCAACCCTGTCACAACGTTGTGTGACAGCGTCAAATTCCTAGCTGGGTTCAGCTTACCCCGAGTGCCATTGCATGGGCGATGCCGAATTTCGGCGCGTTTCGGCCCCAGAGCGGCTTGAAGTGATCGCTGAGACAGATCTTGCCTCCGCGGTACATTTTGGCCGTCTTTCCGTCCAGCTCAGGTAACGCAATCTCAGGTGATGTCGATGGGTAGGTCACAGGAATCTGTGGGTAACAAGAGGTTGGTAAGATGGTCATGTAATTGGGCAAGTAAATGCCACCTAACTTTGACAGTTGCAGCAACCATCATAGCCCAAATCATGCTCATTGAGCAACAACAAACTATGCATTGTGCATATATTATAGTACATATATAGGCAAGAATGAATTGAATGTCAGCAAAAAGGATTGGGCAGAAGTAATGCAACTTTGAAAGTAATATTAAATAATTCAACAGAACAAATACAAAATTAGGGCATTATTATACTTACATCAAATTCCACTTCAAAATCATATTTCAAGAGCTCATGGACAAACCAGCACTTCCCAAACCACCTGGTTCCTTCTTTGTTTGATTCCAGTCTGAACCAGTCATTATCTTGCTCTTTATTGTTCTGGACATACTGAAATAAAAATTGGTTAGGTAAGTATTCTCAGCTATTTCCCATTGTCAGTGTCTGATAGCATGTCCTATGGGGAATTCACAAACCATGTAGGTATTGGTATATCATGGAAAATCAGTGGTGAGCCTGAAATTATTAAGGGGTCATGAACTCATGACTCATGCCTCTCCATATTAATATCCAAGGGACACAAACATAGATATAAAAATGAAAAATATAAGCCAAAATTATGCAGATTTTCAAACAAAGTGAGCACAAGTTAGACACAGAAATTCCTGGCAGCAGTCATGAGCATGCCCTTGTGAGTCTCTTGAGTGTTAATACTCTTCTATAAAGACCATATTCCAACCTTTTAAAGGCCCACTCTGACCTAAAAATTACCCATTCCTGCCTTTCAACATCCCAATTCATGAAAAAGGCACACAAAGATTCAAGAGCCACAGACAAGTAGGTACAACAGGGGCTACGAATGTACAGAGCTGTTGACTTGACTATGTATTGAATTTGCAAAATGTCACCACTGCACACATACTTTAGAGTTTGGTATATGGTTCTCCTGTCATCGAAGTTAACATATGTTGAAGTCCACGTGACACCGCTTACCTTGATCAGCGCCTGATACTCTTCTCTTAGCCTGGTAACCCAGAGATCTTTATCTCTTGGTCCTGCCTTGGTTTTCATGAGAGGTATGGCACTAAGTTCCTTCTTTGTATTTACATCAACCATTGTGATTAAATACAAATATTAACCCAGTATTATCCTCCCGCGTACCTCTCTCCGCAGCCGTCGTGTATGTTGTGTTGCTGTGCTTTCTCTCGTCTCCATCAGCATAGACACGTGTTCAATCTCAGCTACCGATGGTATCCGATATCAAAGGAGAACAAAAAGTCGTTGCTTGATTGGTTAGTATCTGCGCGAGTTAAAAAATGACGTCATATATTATGATTTGTAAGCTGTTAGGAACAGCCTACTGCTGAATTCGTGGCTGTGACAAAAATGAAAGTCTAGCGACGTAACAATTTTTGTGTATATTCAGCGATAGCGGCTGTCGTTTGCCGGCAGGATGTGTTGAAAATTACTCATATTCATGTTAGTTTCATCAATTTTTAAGTGAGCTATGGTGTGATAAGGCATAAGCACTGAAGGAAGTTTATTTACCTCAATTGAAGTCTTAACCATGGCTGCAAGTCTGCGGGAAAAGCAAGTTGGTAAGTTCTGTGTTCCTATGTTGATGCTGTTGTTGAGTAAGTTAGTTAAGTTGAGAGTTGAGCTTGAGTTAAGTTCTAGGACTGTCTGTATTCCTATTCACCTGTCAAGTTTAAAGCTGAGGCCTGAAAGTACTGAGGCCTTTTCACAGTCCCTGTGGTTTGGTAATGAGCCAAAGACTAAGCCCCACCTATTTCAATGTAGGGTAGACAACTGTAACACCAGACATGTCCTAACACCAGAGGCCTGTTCATGGTCACCTGCGGTTTGGTGGTTTCCAGCAGGCTCTAGCCCGCCCCTTTCCTCATGTGTTATCACAAGCAGGCGTCTCTTGAACACTGAAACATCTCATCCTGCGGTTGCTCTGTGCCAACCGCCGGAACCGCAGCCAACCGCAGCCGTGTGGCATATCTTTTGCCCATCTTCCAGCAGATATCATACCTTTTGTCCATCTCTACCTTTAGTTACCCCACCGGCTGCCAACCACTGCTGACTGCCAAACCGCAGCCAACCATATGGTCTGTGAACATACATGCCTCTGATTTGTTTTGCTGTTGGCAATGTAGACTATACTGATGCACTACATCGCCAATAGCATGCAAAGTCTGGTGTTAGGACATGTCAGAGGCTATGGTTGTGTACCCTATGTCATCACAAGCAGAGATTCTGCAAACATTGAATGCCTGTGAGCCACTTAAAATTTGCTTGTGTAACTCAATCCTGTGGCTGCTCCAGTCACTTCTCCTAACTGCAGGAACTGCATGTGACTGCAGCAGTGTAATGTTATACCTGCATTTTGCCCCATCCCCACTTTCCATTGTCCCACCACCTGCTGACTGCCCAACCATAGCCAACTGCAGAGACCTTGAACAGGTTGCTGACTTGATGTCTATTCTGTTGATGGCGGCTTGATCTGTTCTGATCTCTTTTTGCTTCACCTTTCTGTTCATAGAGTTAGCATTTTGGAGGATACTTTGTAGCACTGTAGTTTACTACAGTCAGAAGCTAGGCAGTTACCCATGACTTACTTTGATGTTGCATTAAAAGATGATTTGCAGGATAAACTACTGTAGCATCAGACAAGTTAAAATACCAGACTTGTCATGCTCCTGGCCGTGTGGCCGTGATGTATTGGTACTTTAGAGTGTTTTCACCACCAATGACATTTAAAGTCTAGTGTTTTGGCATGTCTGGCATTGAAGTAGGTTACCATACCTACCTAATTGTTTCACTTCTTTTGTATATCTAAGCAGCTTTCAAACTGCTGTTTATTTTCTAGTTCGTTTTGGCAACTTTATTTATTTCTGTGTGTTTGTTTGGGCCACTTCAGACTTTTATGTGTTGCCAAACTGACTCAATTAAGTAATAACACTAAGAGTCTTCAAAACTAGAGAGTGGAATTCCCTAAGGTGTATCGTTTAGTGGAGCTTCTTATATTTTGTGAATTTATTTTAAGCAGATTTCTAAGATTCAATGGAAGAGAATATTGCACTTTGTTTGTAATGCCTACTTTTGCCATATTTCTAAAATGAAAATAGTTTGAAAATAGTTTCATGAATTTGAGCCAAATATTGACATCTAGTCTGTGTTCAGTGTCACTCTTTGTGCAAAAGTTGATTTGTCTAGTCCAGCAAACTTTTAAAATGATGGTTATTTGTCATTTTTATTATGTGCAGTTTTTAAACCATTTGATGGGCTGCTTATGGTCCCCAGAGGCTACCTATTGTCTGATTATTTTACATTCATGAATGTCAAGTGAGAGGCATGCCTTCCATTTGGATTTTGTACTTTTTACCTTTCTTTTACTTTTACTTTTTTTACCTTTCTTCCCTTTTCAGTGGCCATCAAGAAGATTCTGAACTTGAATGCACCCCTGGTGAACTCGTCTACATCAGAGCCTGTCTGGAAGGTTCTGGTGTATGATAAGCATGGCCAGGATGTCATCTCACCTGTGCTGGCTGTGAAGGAGCTCAGAGAACTGGGAGTCACACTTCACATGTGAGTAACAGCATTATATGTTAGTTATAGTTATCTTGATATTACCCTCATTAGCTCTGCATAGGTTTCAACCTTGATACTTTTATTCCTAATCTAGTTTTCCTTTTAAATAGCTTACTACCATTTTGGCAATGTCGAACAAGCTGTTCTTTTTTTATAAATTTAGTCCGAAACTTTTGAATGGATGGGTTTCCGAGGTCAGGACCTAACTTTTGAATGGACGGGTTTCCGAGTTCAGGACCCGTGCTAAGCAGAGCTTGTTGTGCAGGCCCTGAACCTACTGTCCGATCGGGCAATTCCGGGTAGCAGGCAGAATTTAGAGGCGAAAGTTTTACGTGCCCGACATACCTGGACACGGTCCGCCCCGCCCTCTGACGTCACCTGACCTTGAGCGCGACCGCCGTCACCGGCCACAGGCCATCCCAGTCAGGGGCAAATAGCGAGCGCCGAAGCGACTCGAACCCGGCCTGCCACACCGGGTGATATCAAAAGCCCAGTGCTCTTCCGACTGAGCTACAGGGGCGGACACCTAGTTCAAATAATATCTTGAAATATAAATGAACACTGACATCTATACACTGACATCTGCTGCATCACAGTCTGCTCTGAGTACAGAATTTGCACCGGTACTCCGACCAACAGTGCACCATAGCTCTCCCACTGACCACCAGCTCTCCTCTCTCTCCGTACCGCAGGCCCCTGCACGCCGTGCGTAACACCGTGCCGGACGCCCCAGCCATCTACCTGTGCGTGCCTAGCGACGAGAACCTGCGACGCATCTGCCAGGACCTGGCCGACAATGTGTATGACTCGTACTACTTCAACTTCCTGGCGCCGATCTCGCGTCAGAAGCTGGAGGACTTGGCCACCGCCGCCCTCCAGGCCAACTGTGCGGCCTCAGTCAGAAAGGTCCGGAGGAGCGGGAATCGCGGGCTGGGATGTGTTGAGACGGTGGAAGGTTTGCTAGTCCGGAGAACGGAAATAGCTCTGCTCTGATGAAATATGTGAAAGCAGTGACAGGTTTGTCAGGAAGCTGTTTTAATCCAGGTGTTTTACACCGGGTTTGTTTATCCTAATCAAACCGTGCAACAAGATTGCTGATAAATCTCACCCACTCAAGTTTGCTCCATGAATTTAATATTTATTCCGTTGGGCTTCAGCTGTATGTGCGTTTCGGGGTATGTTTGTAAATGAATATAACTAGCAGTATGGATCAGCCTGTCGGAGAAGATGGACTGCCGAGAGTTGTCGCACGTTTCCATCTGTCGTGACTGTCGGCGGAGGGTCGTGCAATGGTTGACTGTCGCGTCTGTCGGTAGGTGTTCGACCAGTACGTGCACTTCATCTCGCTGGAGAAGGACATGTTTGTGCTGCGTCACCATGACAACGAGACCACCTCCTACTATGGTACGGCAGTGTGCTAAGCTGCTGAGACTGACGATCACTGCAGCTTGAGTGCTGCTCTTTATCAGCCGTTGGCTCAGAATGAATGAATGGTATTGAAATCTGATGAGTTTGTTGTCAACCATTTATCTTGAACCAATTTGTGTATAAATGAATACCTTTCCTAGTGTTGTGGTTAAGCATATTGTGCCAGTTTACCATAAACAATAATGACATGCTTGGTTCTGATCACGCTAGGTAGATATGACATTGTATTTATTCTGATTTTCAGCTCTGAACCGAGGTGACGTGAAGGATACTGAGATGGACGTCATGATCAACAGCATGGTGGACAGCTTGTTCGCTGTCTGCGTCACGCTAGGTATCTAACCGTGCTCCGCTCATTCTCTGGGCAAACTCTACGACGAACTATTGAGCGTTCTGAACACTGATTCATTATGTGCTGAACGCATGCTTATGATGGCTTATGCTTAACCATATTGTCAATATTTCGCAATCCACTTTTGTTTTGGTGTTTTTGATAGTTGGATTCTTATTTTCGTTCCCGGGACAGGCACGGTGCCGATAATCCGCTGTCTGTGACGCCGTCTATGTACCGTTCCCGGGACAGGCACGGTGCCGATAATCCGCTCTCTGCTGTCTGTGACGCCGTCTGTGTGCCGTTCCCGGGACAGGCACGGTGCCGATAATCCGCTGTCTGTGACGCCGTCTGTGTGCCGTTCCCAGGACAGGTACGGTGCCGATAATCCGCTGTCTGTGTGCCGTTCCCGGGACAGGCACGGTGCCGATAATCCGCTGTCTGCTGTCTGCGACGCCGTCTGTGTGCCGTTCCCGGGACAGGCACGGTGCCGATAATCCGCTGTCTGCTGTCTGTGACGCCGTCTGTGTGCCGTTCCCGGGACAGGCACGGTGCCGATAATCCGCTGTCTGCTGTCTGTGACGCCGTCTGTGTGCCGTTCCCGGGACAGTGCCTGTCCCGGGAACACGGTGGCACGGTGCCGATAATCCGCTGTCTGCTGTCTGTGACGCCGTCTGTGTGCCGTTCCCGGGACAGGCACGGTGCCGATAATACGCTGTCTGTGACGCCGTCTGTGTGCCGTTCCCGGGACAGGCACGGTGCCGATAATCCGCTGTCTGTGACGCCGTCTGTGTGCCGTTCTCCGGACAGGCACGGTGCCAATAATCCGCTGTCTGTGACGCCGTCTGTGACGCCGTCTGTGACGCCGTCTGTGACGCCGTCTGTGACGCCGTCTGTGACGCCGTCTGTGTGCCGTTCCCGGGACAGGCACGGTGCCCATAATCCGCTGTCTGCTGTCTGTGACGCCGTCTGTGTGCCGTGCCCGGGACAGGCACGGTGCCAATAATCCGCTGTCTGTGACGCCGTCTGTGACGCCGTCTGTGACGCCGTCTGTGTGCCGTTCCCGGGACAGGCACGGTGCCAATAATCCGCTGTATGTGACGCCGTCTGTGTGCCGTTCCCGGGACAGGCACGGTGCCAATAATCCGCTGTCTGTGACGCCGTCTGTGTGCCGTTCTCCGGACAGGCACGGTGCCAATAATCCGCTGTCTGTGACGCCGTCTGTGACGCCGTCTGTGTGCCGTTCCCGGGACAGGCACGGTGCCGATAATCTGCTGTCTGTGACGCCGTCTGTGTGCCGTTTTCCGGACAGGCAGGGTGCCAATAATCCGCTGTCTGTGACGCCGTCTGTGACGCCGTCTGTGTGCCGTTCCCGGGACAGGCACGGTGCCAATAATCCGCTGTCTGATGTCTGTGACGCCGTCTGTGTGCCGTTCCCGGGACAGGCACGGTGCCGATAATCCCCTGTCTGCTGTCTGTGACGCCGTCTGTGTGCCGTTCCCGGGACAGGCACGGTGCCGATAATCCGCTGTCTGCTGTCTGTGACGCCGTCTGTGTGCCGTTCCCGGAACAGGCACGGTGCCGATATTCCGCTGTCTGCTGTCTGTGACGCCGTCTGTGTGCCGTTCCCGGGACAGGCACGGTGCCGATAATCTGCTGTCTGCTGTCTGTGACGCTGTCTGTGTGCCGTTCCCGGGACAGGCACGGTGCCGATAATCCGCTGTCTGTGACGCCGTCTGTGTGCCGTTCCCGGGACAGGCACGGTGCCGATAATCCGCTGTCTGTGACGTCGTCTGTGTGCCGTTCCCGGAACAGGCACGGTGCCGATATTCCGCTGTCTGCTGTCTGTGACGCCGTCTGTGTGCCGTTCCCGGGACAGGCACAGTGCCGATCATCCGCTGTCTGTGACGCCGTCTGTGACGCCGTCTGTGACGCCGTCTGTGTGCCGTTCTCCGGACAGGCACGGTACCAATAATCCGCTGTCTGTGACGCCGTCTGTGTGCTGTTCTCCGGACAGGCACGGTGCCAATAATCCGCTGTCTGTGACGCCGTCTGTGACGCCGTCTGTGTGCCGTTCTCCGGACAGGCACGGTGCCAATAATCCGCTGTCTGTGACGCCGTCTGTGTGCCGTTCCCGGGACAGGCACGGTGCCGATAATCCGCTGTCTGCTGTCTGTGACGCCGTCTGTGTGCCGTTCCCGGGACAGGCACGGTGCCGATAATCCGCTGTCTGTGATGCCGTCTGTGTGCCGTTCCCGGGACAGGCACGGTGCCGATAATCCGCTGTCTGCTGTCTGTGACGCCGTCTGTGTGCCATTCCCGGGACAGGCACGGTGCCAATAATCCGCTGTCTGTGACGCCGTCTGTGTGCCGTTCCCGGGACAGGCACGGTGCCGATAATCCGCTGTCTGCTGTCTGTGACGCCGTCTGTGTGCCGTTCCCGGGACAGGCACGGTGCCGATAATCCGCTGTCTGCTGTCTGTGACGCCGTCTGTGTGCCGTTCCCGGGACAGGCACGGTGCCGATAATCCGCTGTCTGCTGTCTGTGACGCCGTCTGTGTGCCGTTCCCGGGACAGGCACGGTGCCGATAATCCGCTGTCTGCTGTCTGTGACGCCGTCTGTGTGCCGTTCCCGGGATAGGCACGGTGCCGATATTCCGCTGTCCGCTGTCTGTGACGCGTCTGTGTGCCGTTCCCGGGACAGGCACGGTGCCGATAATCCGCTGTCAGCGGAACAACGCAGCGGAGATGGTGGCCGAGCGGCTGGACCGGCGGCTGCGGGAGAACGTGCGGGACGCGCGCAGCTCGCTGTTCAGTGGCGAGACGCTGGCCGGCGGACAGTACGCCTTCCAGCGGCCGCTGCTGGTCGTGCTCGACAGAAACGTGGACCTGGCCACGCCGCTGCACCACACCTGGACATACCAGGTAACTTATCATCAGCGGCCACTCCAGACATACCATTTTACAATCCCCACCCGGACATGCTAATTGCTAGGTAACCAATTGTTTCTACTCAGTGCTACACACACATAAACACGAACATAAAATGCTCTGATTCTGTGTCAGCTCGCTTTATTCCGAAAATTTCGTTTTTCTGTCTGACTTTATGAACATTTATCCAAGCAACACTTGCGCCATATACTATGCTTTATCACAAGCGAATGTCCCGACGCCTGTGCGTGCCACTCGAACCGCACATCAGCCGTGGTTGCCTGTTTGCGACGCAGTTCCCGTGTCTATGCAGGCGCTGGCTCATGACGTGCTGGACCTGCGGTTGAACCGGGTCACCGTGGAGGAGACAACCGGAGAGGAGGAGCGGAGACAGACCAAGACCAAGACGTTCGACCTGGCGCCGACAGACGAGTTTTGGCAGCAGCACAAGGGCAGGTCAGTGACGCAACACACACACAAGGCTTATCATTACCGAGATGGTTCGCTTCACGAAGAAACCTGTTATTGATTGAAGCGTGTAAAACCGCCGGCCTGTTGTGTGCTCCGTCAGTCCTTTGTAGGGTGTGACGTCAACCAGCTGTCCTGGCCAGTGTTGAATTTTTCATTTCATGACCTGGTCCCGGAGAGTAAAAAAAATCCATAGGTGGAGAGTAAAATTGTATTGTCAGGCAAGTTAAGATTTTCATTTTTGTTTTAATTATTTTACTTGGAAAGAAAAAATCCTGATTTGTAATATATATTAAATCCTTGTGAGGAAAATTTAATTATATTTTAACTACAATGTCAGTAAGATCAAGCGAAAAGAGAGCAAATTTCCTGAACAAATATGAAGAGAACAAAATTCTTTGGACCCAAAAGTCCAGAAAATGGCCCAAATTCCAAGGCTGGTCCTGGCTGTGTTTTCAGCCCGTTCCCGATGGTGGCTGAGGCGGTACAGGAGGAGTTGGACCGGTACCGCGCCTCGGAGGGTGAGGTCAAGCATCTGAAGCACGCCATGGGTCTGGACGGAGAGTCGGACGAGTCCATCAGTCTGCTCTCGGACAACACGGCAAAGCTCACCTCGGCGGTCAGCTCCCTGCCGGAGCTGCTGGAGCGCAAACGTCTGATCGACGCCCACACCACCATCGCCACCGGTAAGGCGCGGGGAGCGGGTCTGTCGGGCCTGTCGGGCCTGTCGGGCCTGTCGGGCCTGTCGGGCCGGTCGGGCCTGTCGGGTCTGTCGGGCCGGTCGGGCCTGTCGGGCCGGTCGGGCCTGTCGGGCCGGTCGGGCCTGTCGGGCCTGTCGGGCCTGTCGGGCCGGTCGGGCCTGTCGGGCCTGTCGGGCCGGTCGGGCCGGTCGGGCCTGTCGGGCCTGTCGGGCCGGTCGGGCCTGTCGGGCCTGTCGGGCCTGTCGGGCCTGCCAATGGCCTGACAATACGGGCCTGTCGCCGGCGCAACATGGTTCGGAGTCTGACAGGTGTGGAGTGAACTTTGTACGTCGATGATTCAGTCGTCGTCATGCCAGTTCTAAGTTGACGGCAATGGCCGCATTGTTTCAGCAGCGGTTGATGTTCGCAATCTTCGCATATTTGACTGAGATGAAACAATATTTTGAGTGATTAGTTATCAATTAAATAGCTGACAATGTGTAAAGACATCTCTCCTGACATGCTCAACACTAGAAATCGAAAATCATAAAAAGGTGAGCTTCCGAATAGCCAATAGTAAGCGAATAATAAGCACACCCCACTAAAGTGTACCACAATGCTAACGAAAATCGCCTCAACACTGCCCTCCCTCTTATGACATCACCCCCGCCCCTCCCCTCCGCCCGTCGCCAGCAATCCTGGAGCACATCAAACGCCGTAAGCTGGACGCCTACTTCGAGACTGAGGAGAAGCTGTTGTCGCGCGCGGCGCCGGAGCGACCCCTGGTCGAGCTGCTACGTGACCCGGAGATGGGCTCCGCCGCCGACGCGCTCCGGCTCTTCCTGATGCACTACGTCAGTACTGAGGAGGTGTCCGACACGGAACTGGAGCAGTGCATACAGGCGCTGTCCGAGCGGGGAGCGGACCTGACCGCCGTGCAGTTCGCCAAGCGATGGAGGTGAGCAGTGAGGGGTGTGAGGGTGCTAACGGTCTGACCGCCGTGCAGTTCGCCAAGCGATGGAGGTGAGCAGGGGGAGGGTGAGGGTGCTAACGGTCTGACCGCCGTGCAGTTCGCCAAGCGATGGAGGTGAGGAGCGATATTGGAGGGTGAGGAGTATGCGAGCCGGGCTCTTGCACTTTGTGTCGAAAAGTACCATGACCTAGTCACAAATCGACATTTTCCTGAATGGCAGCCACTTTTCTACAGTGTTGGATGTGCTTACAGTTTCCATATTTAGACATAGTTGTTGAGGTGTAACATCGTGTCTTAAAATGTGTGTATCATTGCCGCTGTGTAGGTCTACAACACCACCTGGAACTTGACTGGCTGCGGCCGACCTGCCGCGCTCACATGACGACATGTTACTCTCATGTGGTCACGGTGCCGCCTCTCTGGCAGGATGTACAACCGGATGCCGACCAGCGCCAACCAGTACCTGGGCGGCGGCACCAAGACGGTCAACATGTTCAGCAAGCTCATGGCGCAGGGCAGCCAGTTCGTCATGGAGGGCGTCAAAAATCTGGTCGTCAAGAAGCACGTGAGTTGCGCCCGTTTGTTTGTCGTCGTTTGCGGGAGGAGGCTAGTGGTTGAGCTGGGACATTTCATCCGCCGATCGAATCAAATGTTTGGGATCCTTCTGCGATATTATGAGGTCTTTGCTTGTGTATTTGCTAGACTCTGTAAATAATTTCTAGTAAGGGGCTGCGTGGGTTGTGGGAATCACAAATCTTGACCTACGATGTCATATTGACTCGTCGAATGCAGTGGATCGGATTCTGTCGTAGCACTCCCCGTCGTCGGACCTACCGGCGACCATGTTTCCCTTCCTGACGCCAGAACCTGCCGCTGACTCTTCACTCCCTGACATCAGAACCTGCTAGTGACCATGTTTCTCTCACTGACGTCAGAATCTGCCTGTGACCATGTTTCTTTGAACCTGCTGTTGACCATGCTTCCCTCTGACCATCTGTCGTCAGAACCTGCCGGTGACTCGGATCGTGGACGCGCTGATGGAGCAGAAGAGCCTGCCGGAGGTGGAGGAGTTCCGCTACCTGGACCCGAAGCTGCTGCGGCCGCCCGGCTCCGATGCGCAGGGCGCCCGCTCCAGAAACACATTCCAGGAGGCCGTCGTGTTCGTGGTCGGCGGCGGAAACTACATAGAGTACCAGAACCTGGTGGATTACACCAAGGTGGGGCTGATGTTGTGCGGGATGGGCGTGTTTCGGTGGTTGGCGTGGTGTTGTGGTAGATGGGGCTGATGTTCCGTGGGATGGGCGTGTTTCGGTGGTTGACGTGGTGTTGTGGTAGATGGGGCTGATGTTGTGTGGGATGGGCGTGTTTCGGTGGTTGACGTGGTGTTGTGGTAGGTGGGGCTGATGTTGTGTGGGATGGGCGTGTTTCGGTGGTTGGCGTGGTGTTGTGGTGGTGGGGCTGATGTTGTGTGGGATGGGCGTGTTTCGGTGGTTGACGTGGTGTTGTGGTAGGTGGGGCTGATGTTGCGTGGGATGGGCGTGTTTCGGTGGTTGACGTGGTGTTGTGGTAGGTGGGGCTGATGTGTGGGATGGGCGTGTTTCGGTGGTTGGCGTGGTGTTGTGGTGGTGGGGCTGATGTTGTGTGGGATGGGCGTGTTTCGGTGGTTGACGTGGTG
Organism: Chirona hameri; assembly: GCA_036785665.1. Classification (NCBI taxonomy): domain Eukaryota; kingdom Metazoa; phylum Arthropoda; class Thecostraca; order Balanomorpha; family Balanidae; genus Chirona; species Chirona hameri. The sequence continues at coordinate 95,355 of JAXIVJ010002362.1, forward strand.
TTGTGGTAGATGGGGCTGATGTTGTGTGGGATGGGCGTGTTTCGGTGGTTGACGTGGTGTTGTGGTAGGTGGGGCTGATGTTGTGTGGGATGGGCGTGTTTCGGTGGTTGACGTGGTGTGGTGGTGGTGGGGCTGATGTTGTGTGGGATGGGCGTGTTTCGGTGGTTGACGTGGTGTTGTGGTAGGTGGGGCTGATGTTGTGTGGGATGGGCGTGTTTCGGTGGTTGACGTGGTGTTGTGGTAGATGGGGCTGATGTTGTGTGGGATGGGCGTGTTTCGGTGGTTGACGTGGTGTTGTGGTAGGTGGGGCTGATGTTGTGTGGGATGGGCGTGTTTCGGTGGTTGACGTGGTGTTGTGGTAGGTGGGGCTGATGTGCGGGATGGGCGTGTTTCGGTGGTTGACGTGGTGTTGTGGTAGGTGGGGCTGATGTTGTGTGGGATGGGCGTGTTTCGGTGGTTGACGTGGTGTTGTGGTAGGTGGGGCTGATGTTGTGTGGAATGGGCGTGTTTCGGTGGTTGACGTGGTGTTGTGGTAGGTGGGGCTGATGTGTGGGATGGGCGTGTTTCGGTGGTTGACGTGGTGTTGTGGTAGGTGGGGCTGATGTTGTGTGGGATGGGCGTGTTTCGGTGGTTGACGTGGTGTTGTGGTGGTGGGGCTGATGTTGTGTGGGATGGGCGTGTTTCGGTGGTTGACGTGGTGTTGTGGTAGGTGGGGCTGATGTTGTGTGGGATGGGCGTGTTTCGGTGGTTGACGTGGTGTTGTGGTAGGTGGGGCTGATGTTGTGTGGGATGGGCGTGTTTCGGTGGTTGACGTGGTGTTGTGGTAGGTGGGGCTGATGTTGTGTGGGATGGGCGTGTTTCGGTGGTTGACGTGGTGTTGTGGTGGTGATGAGCTGTGGTCGTCCGACCGATTGTTGGATTGGGAGAACCAACCGACTGACCGTTGCCGTTGAATGGAGTTCATGAAATGACTTGATGATTTAGGGGTAATTAATGACTCATAATCGGCCTGAAATCTATATCGGCACCATGAAAACAGTGGCTCGTACGAAGTAGCTCTACGAAAAGAATGCTCGTTGGCGGTGGCCTGGTTAATAAGGATTATGCCTGACACTTAGCCGAGCTATCCCGTTCATGTCCCTTGCAGAACTATGCATATGACTCGCACGATGATGTGCAGAACTGGCTATGACGGTAAATGATTGTTGCAGAGCAAAACTGGCACGTCCACGAAGCGGGTGATATACGGCTGTTCAGACCTTCAAAACGCCTCCCAGTTCCTGAAACAAGTAAGTGACCATAATGACGTTCTTGTTGTTGCTTATGGACTGGCTTGAAATTCACTCCTTTCACGTCGTCTTTGTACAATATCAGTCGCTTTGTGACGGTTGCACTGGATTTATTATCAATAGAACAACCGAAGGCCCAGAGCATGTTTTAGTAAAATCACACTAGCAGGAATTAAAACATTCACAAAATGCGCGAGTGTTCACGAAGTGCAGGCTTGCATGGTATAATACAAAGCAGAATCACACGTCACCGTGAAAATATCTAAATATATGTACAATATATACAAAATATCGGTTAGCCTTGTCCCGTGTCTAACTTATTCAAGTAAACGTATGTGATCAACACAAATATGTACTGGCTGCATCGTTCTGACGTCTGGAAACTGATGGTGTGCCCTGTGTCTGTTTCAGCTGGGGCAGCTCGGAACAGAAATACAGTGAAGGGGACCTATACGACGAGGAGCGTGGCGGCTGTTAATATCATGTTGTGTACAGTCTGGACCATCACGGGTGGGGTGTGGCGTCTGGGTCGCTGGAACGGGCTCGATGGTGTGCTTGTTCTGGTATTTTTTCCTCTCGAAATACATATATCTCTGTACAGAAAAAGGAGACATATTGTTAATGGTCGGTCCATTTAATCAAACCTTGAGCCGTTTTTGCCTATTATTTGACTTCGGCAACAACCATATGAACCATCCATTTTATGGGTAGTTCATACCTATTTATAAGCGTGAATACGCGAACGTATGACGTTACGCTGCTTATTGTGGGCCGGCTGGGCGGACATGATTCGACCTGCGCTCCGCCGCTCGTGTGTAGTCTCCTATGGTCTCCTATGGTCTCCTATGGTCTCCTATGGTCTCCTATGGTCTCCTATGGTCTCCTATGGTCTCCTATGGTCTCCTATGGTCTCCTATGGTCTCCTATGGTCTCCTATGGTCTCCTATGGTCTCCTATGGTCTCCTATGGTCTCCTATGGTCTCCTATGGTCTCCTATGGTCTCCTATGGTCTCCTATGGTCTCCTATGGTCTCCTATGGTCTCCTATGGTCTCCTATGGTCTCCTATGGTCTCCTATGGTCTCCTATGGTCTCCTATGGTCTCCTATGGTCTCCTATGGTCTCCTATGGTCTCCTATGGTCTCCTATGGTCTCCTATGGTCTCCTATGGTCTCCTATGGTCTCCTATGGTCTCCTATGGTCTCCTATGGTCTCCTATGGTCTCCTATGGTCTCCTATGGTCTCCTATGGTCTCCTATGGTCTCCTATGGTCTCCTATGGTCTCCTATGGTCTCCTATGGTCTCCTATGGTCTCCTATGGTCTCCTATGGTCTCCTATGGTCTCCTATGGTCTCCTATGGTCTCCTATGGTCTCCTATGGTCTCCTATGGTCTCCTATGGTCTCCTATGGTCTCCTATGGTCTCCTATGGTCTCCTATGGTCTCCTATGGTCTCCTATGGTCTCCTATGGTCTCCTATGGTCTCCTATGGTCTCCTATGGTCTCCTATGGTCTCCTATGGTCTCCTATGGTCTCCTATGGTCTCCTATGGTCTCCTATGGTCTCCTATGGTCTCCTATGGTCTCCTATGGTCTCCTATGGTCTCCTATGGTCTCCTATGGTCTCCTATGGTCTCCTATGGTCTCCTATGGTCTCCTATGGTCTCTATGGTATCCTATGGTCTCCTGTGGTCTCCTGTGGTCTCCTGTGGTCTCCTGTGGTCTCCTGTGGTCTCCTGTGGTCTCCTGTGGTCTCCTAGGGTCTGTAGCCTCCAGCCGACGGCAGGTCACGGCACTACAGTGCCCCCTGCGACGGAAGACGACCGAACTAAAGCTTCGGCCGGGCTCATCCAGCTACATCGCCGCTGCAGGGCGGACGGGACACTTGTTACACTGAATACAGAGTCCGACTTGTTGACTTGCTTGTGCAATATGCGTACATGCGAAGTGAGTGACGAATAATGTGTTGTGGATCTCTATTTGTGTTGTAGGATCTCTTTGGGCAAGCCGCAATGAGATACGGCGGAGCGGATCGACCCATACAATGCTGGGCTCAAGGGGGCTGACTCGTTTCGGCACGTTATTCAGGGGGCTGACTCGTTTCGGCACGTTATTCACCGCTGCCAGGCCGATCATGCTGTATGTATTTCACGCTCACAGTCTGTGACACAGTGTGACACAGTCTGTGACGTGACACTCACAGTCACATCAGTTGTGGTCAGCGTGGTGACGGCCAAACCACTCAGTCGGATCACTCCGGTCCAGAGATACGCGTCATGGATGGGACTTGGAAGCCCTGGTCAGGCGGCCGACAGGAGACCCTGGTCAAGCGTCTTGTCAGCCGTCAGGTGGCCTTCATTTACCGGCTAAGTAGTAATGTCTTCGGACTATTCATCATCCGGCTGAGTCACAACAATACAGCCTAAAAAGGAACTTCTTTTTAATTGATTTTGAGAGTGCAGATTTTAAGATATTTTAATCGTCATCGCGAACCATCGCGAACCATCAAATTCGCCCGTTTTGCCGTATGTGCGACTCGAGACTAGTGGGCCCGGTTTCATGTCGCTGTTCCGGGCCACGGTCGAGACATGAACGCTCGCCGCCGGAGGCAGGCACACTCTGACACGTAGTCTCTGATCACGACACGTAGTCTCTGATCACGACGCCTCGTTCAAAATCGTAGAAAGAAGAGAAACATGTTTACATGTTTTTCTGAGTTCGAAGATTTCCACCGGGCCGTCGCTCGGAAAGTGGGAGGAGCTTGTTTGTATGTGCGTGTCTGTCCAACGGAGCATATTGGCACGTGGAGCCCAAACGGCTGGGCCGATTTCGACGCGGGTGGCACCGTTCGATGCGGCAAAACGTCGCACAGATGATGGTACCATTTCCGGGTCAATCGATGGCACGTGCCACGTGCCAAGTGCCAAAACGTTTGCGCAAACATTTATTTTTATTTTTTCGCCTCCTCACGTCACACGGTTGGTGACACAGACTTGATACTCGCAGGTCACGTGCGCGATACCGCGGCCCAAAATCCATTAATGGCTGCCGATACTGAGGGGGAAAAATAAACCCTTCAGGGGGGTAAAACCAAGTTACCATTTTGAAGGAGCGGGCCTCCGCCGTCAGCTGGTGCCGGCCGGCCGTGGATACTGTGCCGCACTGCAGGATACTGCGCCGCACTGCAGGATACTGCGCCGCACTGCAGGATACTGCGCCGCACTGTAGGATGCTGCGCCGCACAGCACTGAGAGCCGGCCGGCACGCCGCCCAGTGGCGGCTTGTGGTGACGTCACAGTCTGAGGTCACCGCAACGGCCAGTCAGCGGTGGCCTGGCCGGCTGGGGCCAAACTACGGAATTATCGTACGATTTTGACCCCAAGGCAATGCCCCGATCGCATTGCCGGCCTCTAGTTTTAATATCCGCTCAGCCGCCCGGGCGTCGCGGCGGCCCCTTGTCAGAGACTGTACTTGGCGTCAGGCGGAGCGTCAGGCGGAGCCAGAACGCCAGCTGCCATCGTACGATTTCTCGTGAAATACAAAGAGAAACTTACTTCTTTCTCCACATATATCCATCAGTTGTCCAAACCAAAGTCATATTCGTAGTTTTGAGCTCAAGATGCACCGTATGGTTGAATTTCAAGACAATTTTCAAAGTGACCTATTCCCTTTAACCCGCGAGTTACTGGGGGGGGGGGCTATTTTTTGCCCCCCCTCCCGTTATTTTGCAATAACTCCTAAACGAACACCCGTATCGTCACCAAACTTGCAGTAACTTCTCTCACATCAATTCTACACATGTTGGCAAAATTAAAAATATAAGGCTATGATAGGTCAACCGGGAATGACGTCAGAGTGACGTCATGTTCTTCGGTTTTTGTTGCAAAATAATGGTTGGCGGAAAACGCTGTCAAAGGTACGATATTTGAGATAAACTAAATTGTGTTAAATCAAATTACTGACAATAGACCGGGCTATCAAACTGCGATCTCGGATTTTTGAGGGTTTTTTTTAATTCAAAATTTTGAGAAATCCAAAGACATTTTTTTTTTTAAACAAAATTTTCAAGAAAAAATCAGAATTATCCAAAAACCGGAATATATGCGATCGAGACGTATGCGGTGAATATGTGTACCAAATTTAAAGTCGATATCTTTAAAAATGACCGAGGTATGACCTTTAAATGACAAAATTCGACCACTTCTCACAGCATTACTATGCATAAAAACACATTTCCATTTTTGCTTTTTACTTCTATTTATATGGAACAAACAATGTTCTAAGGTCATTTATCGCGTTATAGACGAAAAACAAACCCATAAACATGTGTTACAACGCCTAATGACCGTAATCGACCTCGTGACCTCGGATGACCTTGACCTGACCCAAGGTCATAAACAGCTTAGAAAGGTACTTAGAAGTGTCAGACACACGAATCATACCGATTTATCAACGGCTTATGCGTTTCATATCGCAATTTTGCGCGACAATTCCATCCATAGAGACCTTTTGACACGGTCAAACATTTTGTACTTGACCTGACCTGTGACGTCATCAGTGACCCCGAGGTCAACAATATTATGTTTCCCTCGATAAATTTCCCAGGGCTATCGAATGCCGTTTGAATTTTTACATTCGGTCTAGTAGTTCCGGAGATCAGAGGGGGGGGGGGGGCAAAAAATAGCCCCCCCCCCCAGTAAGTCGCGTTATGATATATACCCCAGTAACTCGCGGGTTAATGTTCACATATTTCCATCTATATCGGTGATTCTACACTTCCCCATCTCCTCAATGTGGGCCGCCATCTTTGAAAACACCGCCGTGACATGCTCCGGCGATTCCACGTTATTTCGCGAAATCCCTCGTTTCGTGCTCACCGAACGGCCAATCGCAAAATATTTCGCGAAATGCGTGGGAAAATGTCCCTTCCGAACGCACTCTTGATATTTCATAGAAACGATCAAGTTGTTGTCACGTTCAACCAAGGGCGGCGCCACTTTCCGAAAGCTGGGGGGACGGAGGCACTTTGAAGTCGGTTCTTTCCATGCAACGCCCATAGGCGTAATGTTAAATCCGAAAATGTTTGGGGGACGCGTCCCCCCGTCCTCCCCCCGTCCCCGCCGCCCATGCTTCCAACCACTGAACTGTATAATATGGATTGCTTATTGGCCGGAACACACGTGTGTAAAGTTACTGCAGCAGTTCGATATTCGGATATTCAGCAGATATTCGGAAAGCGACGACCCATTCGATTTCGTTCAATTTTTTTTCTTCACACAGGTAGCCAATGACCTCATGAACATCGCCCTAGCAGGATTTTCCGATGCATCCCCATAAGGCCTCTAGAGGTCAAATAAGGTACATGGTGAAAATCGACGACCCCTTCTATTTCGCTCAAATTGTGCACACAGGTAGCCAATGGCCTCCTGCACATCCCCATAGAAGGATTTTGCGATGCATCCCATATTTAAGCGTCTAGAGATCATATCTTTAGAGGTCTGGGCAGATATGGACAGATATCGTCTAGAGGTCTGGGCAGATATGCAAAAATCGACGACCCCTTCGATTTCGCTCAAATTTGGTACAAAGGTAGCAAATGCCCACCCAACACCAATCCGAAAAGGATTTTGCGATGCATCCCAATTCCCATAGTTAAGCGTCTAGAGGTCCTGGGCAGATATTCGAATAATCGATGACCCCTTCGATTTCGCTCAAATTTTGCACATAGGTAGCCAATGGCTACCCGAACATCGCCCTAGAAGGATTTTGCGATGCATCTCATACGTGCGTCTAGAGGTCAATATAGAGGTCTGGGCAGATATTCGAAACAAATCGACGACCCCTTCGATTTCGCTCCATTTTGGTGCAAATTTAGCAAATGACCACCCAACATCAACCCTAAAAGGGTTGTAGGATGCATTCCATAGTGAAGCGTTAAGCGGTCATATTCGTCTGGGCAGATATTCGAAACATCGACGACCCCTTTGATTTCGCTCAAATTTGGTACAAAGGTAACAAATACCCACCCAACACCAACCCTAAAAGGATTTTGCGATGCATCCATTGCTTAAGCGTCTAGAGGTCATAATAGAGAGGTCTGGGCAGATATTCGAAAAATCGACGACCCCTTCGATTTCGCTCACATTTTGTACATGGGTAGCCAATGGCTACATTAACATCGCCTTAGCAGGATTTTGCGATGCATCCCATACTTAAGCGTCTAGAGGTAAAAATATAAACATCGCCTAGAAGGATTTTGCCATTGGCTACCTATGTCGAGGTCTGGGCAGATTTGCGAAAAATCGATGACCATTTCGCTCAAATTTGGTACAAAGGTAGCAAATGCCCACCCAACACCAACCGTAAAAGTACTTTGCGATGCATCCCATAGTTAAGCGTCTAGAGGTCAATATTGTGGTCTGGCAGATATTATAATAATCGACGACCCCTTCGACTATGAGATGCATCGTACAATCCTTTTGACGTTGATGTTGGGTGGTCATTTACTACATTTGCACCAAATTTGAGCGAAATTGAAGGGGTCGTCGATTTGTATAATATCTGCCCAGACCTCTATTTTTAACTCTAGACGCTTAAATATGGGATGCATCGCAAAATCCTTTTAGGGTTGGTGTTGGGTGGGCATTTGCTACCTTTGTACCAAATTTGAGCGAAATCGAAGGGGTCGTCGATTTTTATCATATCTGCCCAGACCTCGACATAGGTAACCAATGACAAAATCCTTCTAAGGCGATGTTTATATTTTTACCTCTAGACGCTTAAGTATGGGATGCATCGCACAATCCTGTTAAGGCGATGTTAATGTAGCCATTTGCTACCTTTGTACCAAATTTAACCGAAATCGAGGGGGGCGTCCATTTTTCGAATATCTGCCCATCTATTGACCTTTATCATTTGACCTTCAGACGCTTAACTATGATATTCATCTCAAAACCCTTTTAGGGTTGATGCTGGGTGGTCATTTGCTACATTTGCGCCAAATTGGAGCGAAATCGAAGGGGTCGTCGATTTTTCTAATATCTGCCCAGACCTCTATATTAACTTCTAGACGCTTCTAGCGCAATGTTGTTTCACAGCGATCTGGCCGTCCGCTCCTCTGTGAGGTAAGTATGGACGGATGCGCTGTATGTGTGATTTTGCCAAACCTATGTCTTCATGGACCCCGAGTCTGCAAAAAAAGAAATCTTTCTCTCTCTCTCTCTTTACCATGGAATGCATCGCAAAATCCTTTTAGGTTTGGTGTTGGGTGGGCATTTGCTACCTTTGTACCAAATTTAAGCGAAATCGAAGGGGTTGTCGATTTTTCGAATATCTGCCCAGGCCTCTATTTTGACCTCTAGACGATTAAGTATAGGCTGCATCACAAAATCCTGCTAAGGCAATGTTAATGTAGCCATTGGCTACCCATGCACAAAATGTGAGCGAAATCGAAGGGGTCGTCGATTTTTCGAATATCTGCCCAGACGAGACCGCTTAACGCTTAACTATGGAATGCATCCTACAACCCTTTTGGGGTTGATGTTGGGTGGCCATTTGCTACATTTGCACCAAATTGGAGCGAAATCGAAGGGGTCGTTGATTTTTCGAATATCTGCCCAGACCAAAAAGAAGATGGAAAAAGTAGCATTTGCTCATGTTAGGGTAATTAAAAAAGATGATGAATAATTAACCTATATTACGCCTTGCGGCTTCTTCAGGGTTAAAACTTTGGTTTTAGCCCTGAAGAAGCCGCAAGGCGTAATATAGGTTAATTATTCATCATCTTTTTTAATTACCCTAACCTGAGCAAAGACTACCTTTTCCATCTCTTTTTATCTGCACAATGCTCATCACAGCCATCCATCATACATCTGCCCAGACCTCTATATTGACCTCTAGACGCCTAACTATGGGATGCATCGCAAAATACTTCTAAGGCGATGTTTAGGTAGCCATTGGGTACCTATGTGCAAAATTTGAGCGGGATCGAAGGTGTCGTCGATTTTTTTTCTTCTCTCGAATATCTGCCCATACCTCTATATTGACCTCTAGACGCTTAACTATGGGATGCATCGCAAAATCCTTTTAGGGTTGGTGTTGTGTGGGCATTTGCTACCTTTGTACCAAATTTGTGCGAAATCGAAGGGGTTGTCGATTTTTCGCATATCTGCCCAGACCTCTATATGACCTCTAGATGCTTAAATATGGGATGCATCGCAAAATCCTTTAAGGGGTCGTCGATTTTTCGAATATCTGTCCAGATTTATTATGACCTCTAGACGCATAGCTATGGGATGCATCGTACAACCCTTTTGGGGTTGATGTTGGGTGGTTAAGCATCACAGAAACTATTATTCTTCTTGTCTCCCTGAGTGACACTCAGTGGCGTGCGTATAAATTCACAAAGGGTCGGCTTCAGGGCCATCACTCGGTATGAGGGGCCCTAGGTCTGTGGGAGCCCTTGGTCAGTTTGAAAAGACCCTTTGTCAGCCTGTGAGCCATTATGTTCCGTCTGAGGGCCATTGGTTGGCGTGAGGGGCCCACGGTCGGGTTGAGGGGATCCTCCGGCGCCCCGAAGGGGAACTTGGTATGCCTGATGGGCCCACAGACAACCTGAGCGGTCCTCGGTCGGCTTGAGCGGACCTCGATCGGCCTGAAGGAGAACTCAGTCGGCTTGAGTGGGCCCCCTATCGGGCTGAGGGGCCCTCGTGCGGCATGAGGGGCCCTTAGATGATTTCTAGGCCTGACAGAACCCTTGCCATGCCTGAGCGGATCCCAGGCTGGTCTGAGAGGGCGATTGTCGAAGCCTGATACTTGAGAGAGCCTCGCACCTCCGGCGGTCACTGGCCGGAGGGGCGCTGTCTCTGGGCGGAAGGGTGCCGTCATTGGCTAGAGGGGCACCGTCATTGGCAGAAGGGGCACCGTAACTGGCCGATTGGGTGACGTCACTTGCCGCAAGAGTGCCATCACTGGCGAGATGGGCGCCGTCACTAGCCGAAGGGGCGCTGTCACTGACCGCAAAAGTGCCGTCACTGGCCGGAGGGGCGCTGTCACCTGGCCATAGGGCGGCACATGGCTAGGTATCGTAACATCACTAACATGTCTAGGGGCGGCACATGACCAGGGGGCGGCAACTGTCATAAGGGCGGCATCTGACCTGAGGGCGGCATCTGACCTGAGGGCAGTGCCCCGCCAGAACGCGGTACGTGACCTGAGGACGTGACCTGGCCTGAGGGCGGCACCTGGTTTGAGAGCGGCACCTGGCTTGAGGGCGGCACCTGGCTTGAAGGTGGCACCTGACCAGGGGCAATACTAGTTTATCACATGCATAAGATTTACTGCTTGTAAAAAACGTCTTCCAACCCCCCTCCCCTGGTCACGAACCGCGACTTCCCTCTTGGCCAATTCTTCATCAGCCGTCTGAGGTCGCCCTTGACTGTACAGATGATATATTTTAGCACCATCCGCGGTACTTCAAATGATAGAAAGGGTACGACTGATATTGCAAATACCTATAGCCAACGTTGTCAATTAAAAAAAATGCTGAAATAGGGGCACCCTCAAAATACAGTGGACCAAATCCGTTGAGTTTTCAGATTTGGGTATAGGTAGGGGCACCACTGCAATTGATGACCCCCCCTTGCAGATTTTCTGGATCCGCCCAAGGCTGTATAGTGTATAAACCAGGTAGAACACTCCGGCCGAAAAAGTGGTGACAAACACTAATTTAGTAGACGCGACCCCGGAGTCGCTGTGACGTAGATGGCGGGGGACGCGGCCGGCCGGCCGGCCGCCGTACCCAACATTAGTGCGCGCGTGCCTGAAGCTTAGATCGCGCTTAATTTCTTTGTTTACCGGTCGATTGCAAAACTTAGAGTATGTAATCTGTCACAAATCAACCGCTCTGCCGGATGCCGCTGAACATATGCAATCAGACCAATATTTGCTGTTATATGTGCGCAAAGTTCAACGATTAGGTACGGCCGACGTCCGACCGACCGCCGCTCGAAACGATGATAAGTGTATTTTGATGCCATTACCCGGGGTGGAAAATGTGAATGTATCGCACTGAATTGCCTAGGGAGACCTATAGCCTCATCAAATATATTTTATTTGTTTGGCATTGTTATTCCTTCTCTTGACATAGTACAGGCGCGGATCCAAGATTTCGGTCAGGGGGCGCGGATTCAAGATTTCGGCCACATACAAAAAGTTGCGCCCTACGCGCGCTTGGCGGGCGCGACATGGGTGCGACCCGGGCTCGGGGGGGGGGGGGGGGTCCCTAGCGCCCCCTATACTTTTCTTATAGCTTAATCTTTGGGAAATTTATGAAATGGTATAGGATCTGAATCGTGATCTTGATCAACTTTTTGGCATGTCAGTCGTTGCTGCACCCCTGACAGCGCAAAAGGCATCTTGCTATGTCCTGTAACTCATAAGTCATATTATTGTCATTAATTTTATAGTCATTACCAGCCACTTGGCAATTTGTGTTAATTATAGTGCAAGCCACCCACAGCACAGGACCAGTAGCATTAGGTACTATACACAGTGGCGGCGGATAAGAGGGGGGGGGGGGGGACAGAGGGGACAGCTGCCCGCCCACTCAAGAAGATGGAGGGGGGGGGGGGGGCAAACATATGATTTTGCCTCCCCCATAAATTTGTAAGAGGGACCCTCCAAGAAGTTCGTTCGATTTTTCCTTTTGACCGAAACAATGGCCCAGAGCCCCGATGTACCCCCAGCCAGCCTGAGGGGCCTTCTAAGGCCGACAGAAGGAAGGTCCTCAGTCGGCCTGAGGGGGACCCTCGGTAGGCCATGAGGGGGCCCTCAGAAGGCCTGAGACTTCAACATGAGCCTGTCCGACTATTTTTTGCGACCATTTAGAGGCCCTGCAAAATATAGTGGCCTAAATCCGAGGAGATACCATTTCGCGACATTTTTTTTTGGGGGGGGACCTTTAGCCGTGGGAGGGGTCCTTTTGCCGAAGAGGCCACTGGATGTCTTTGCCCATCCATCCGAAAATACGATCCGCTGCCACTGGTACTACTCAGAATGGTGTCTCAAAACCTAAGTAATACCGATATCAGTCACATTGGTATGCATTTTTAGTCTATTTATATAAGGTGACACAATCTATGGGTTGACGTCCTTGAAAAATACCAAAATATAGCTAACCTAGTCCTACAGCCTCTTATGTCGACTATTTTCGCAGATGTCCTCAGCAAAGAACGCACAGATTTGGGTGTACATTTTAAGCTTATGAGGTATTCTGGGAAAATATTGCTATTTCGACCGATATAATTATAATTTCAACTTTCATATACACCTTTACATATTGTCTTACGCTTCATAAAACTAAGTAAATGCATAAAATACACACGCACACACGCCCGTACATTGTCAGCGAACCAATATGGCGAACCCGTTGAAATGTAATCAAATGATTCTCCCCCGGTTCACGTCATCACAACCTGACCAATCACCGTCGAACTTGCTCAAGACTGATTGGTTAATAGTAGCTGATAGCCAAATATAGCTTGTGAGCAGATCCGATAAACACGGCCAAGATGCTGGAAGCTGCTCGCGGTTGTCACACTTTTTACCAATGTTGAAGGAGCGGAGTACACCCCCCCCCCCTGGACCTGCCCCTGCCCTGCCTTGAGGTCGTGCCCCCCCCCATACGAAAATCCTGTGTGCGCGCCTGAGTGACCCCCGAGTAGTTACAGCCTTCTGAATCTCCAGAGTTAATAGATCCAATAGTTTTCCAATGCGTCCACTAAGTGGCTTTCACGAACCGAGCGTGCGGCGGCGTCCGGTGGTGCGCGCGCCGGAGACGGTTGTCGTCAGACACCGTTTGTTGTTCGGCGACGGCCAGTTGGCGGCGGCACAACTCACTCGGCCCGGCCTCCGCTGACCTTGGGGCGAGCCTCCTCCGTTCGTCGGTAGTCGTCTGCGCCGGGCCCCCCGTCCGCCGCCAATCGTCTCACCTCGGCAAGCCAGCCGGCCCCCAGTCGCTGATGACGTCAGGAGCGCCCCCGGGGGCGGGGGGGGGGGGGGAGAGGTCGGGCGGCGTGCGTGCGTCTCCCTGCGATCGGTGGCGGTCTGCTCAGCGCGGTGAGCGGGCTCCTCGCAGTGCAGTCTGAGCGCCGGCGGGTCGGTGTTGGGGCTGTACCTGCTCGACCAGCTCAGGGCACTCTCACCCAGTCTGAGCGCCGGCGGGTCGGTGTTGGGGCTGTACCTGCTCGACCAGCTCAGGGCACTCTCACCCAGTCCGGAGCCGGATTCGGTTGTGGGAAGTGGCTGTCTGCTGCACGAGCAAGGGAAACCGGCCGCTACCTGCCTGCAGTCAGAGAGCCGTCAAACAGGTATGCCCGACGGTCAACAGCCAAAGATGCCCTTGTTTTACTCCCAAAATCTGTTCACGCAAGTGTGGATGTTTACCGTGGTGTTTGGGGGGACCAAATCCAGTATGTATGTATGTATGCATTAGGAAATAGTTCACCTTGGACCAGACTTGTCAATGATTTCATATTTATCATGAGTCGATTCACAGTGATTCACGACCATAATGAATGATTCAATCATGATTCAATCACTCAACATTACCATAATGAATGATTCGATCATGATTCAATCACTCAACATTACCATAATGAATGATTCAATCATGATTTAATCACTCAACATTACCATAATGAATGATTCAATCTTGATTCAATCACTCAACATTAAAGGGAAGTGTCGACTCCTTTGACTAACTCCTTTGATTTCGAATGTGCGACTCTAATATTTTATGAGCGTGATAGGGAGGTCATGCTCTACCTGTGTGCCAATTGTCATGCACATCAGAATAGTCTGCTGTTTGACCTTAAACATATGACATGCTCTAACTCCTTTGATTTTAAATGTGCGACTCTAAGATTTTACCAGAATGATCACTAGGTCGTGATCTATCTGTGTACCAATTTGAAGCCAATCCAATAGTCTGCGAATGTATTTCCGAATGTGAATGTGAATGTGAGCCAATTGGACACGCGTGTTGTTTATTTTGATTAAAAAATGATATTTATAATACTTATTATAATTGCAAATTTCAAGTTCCAAAAGCATTAATGACTACGTTTCACTTTTTTAAGCGAATATAATATTTATTTTGATTTGGCATTAGGTATTATTGTTTATAAAGCATGATGTCGGAATAAAGCGGCGCCGATGCGACAGTGATATTTGGGACATGCGGAGGTCATGCAAATGTTTGTTTATGATTTAGTTTTTGATATGGTATAGCCTAGAAGTTAGGAAAAGGTGGGTACCTTTTGATAATTTTTCGTGTGAAAAAGGTGTGCGTGTACTGTGTGGTTTATGAACCAAAGTATGAGTTAGTTACCTTTTCTAAGTATTTAGGTACCTACCCCTAGACCCTAGCCAGTTCCAAGGTATTCACCTAGTTAGGGCTGAGTTGAACAGTGGCTTTGTGCCCACTGGTGTTGGACACAAAGCCTCGCTTTCCTTACGCATAGATGAATTACAGGCTACAGCTCAGGACACAGAGCTCATATAATTGGCCATTAAGTGCCTGGTTTGTCCACAGAGCACAGATGAATGCTGGCCGCTGGCAAATTTGTGGACAGTTTATGCTGTTCGACCAAAAAAGAATGATCTTTGAGCAATGAATGATTCAATCAGCCTATTTTCTCTGTATGAATGATTCAATCAGTGACTCACAACAGGTTTGCGCATGAGGTGAATCGATTCATGAGTCATTCATTTGAAATAAGAATGATTCAATCAAAAGTAGTCGATTTACATTGCATCATTAACAAGTCTGCCTTGGACAATTTTTACCCATCACGATTTGATTACATTGTTTAATACAATTTATTTTGATATTGTCAAAAATGGCCTTATATCGCGCCGATTCAAGACAGAAGGCCGTACATTTTTCTTGCTTATCAAAACTATATGCATACTCTCTGAGTCAGAGTCCTGACGTCACGCGAATGTACAAAATGGTTCAGCCAATCAGATTCGAAAGTAGTCGCGTAAAGATAGACTCGCATTGGAGATGTGCCAACCGGCGGCCGTCGATTCGCTTACTAGCACCAGCTGCAAGCTGATTGGCTGATGGTATAGCCTCTGCCCGGGCTAGGACCAGTACAACATTCTTTCGCCAGCACCGCATTCCTTCGGCCAAAAACTCAGATATATTCGGCTGGAGAGTCTTTTCAGTCAAGAAAACTTGCAGATAGGGGTTTCCCAACACGGGCTACAAAACTGCTATCTCAGTTAAAACTAATGTTGAAGGTGAACTATTTCCTTTAGACCCATCCACAAGTGGCTATTCTGGGCTCCTTACATCTTGCTACAACAATACAATATGACAACCAATACAGCATTCAAGTGACACCTACAAATGCCATTCCATGACTCAAAGAACGCTAGGCCAGTTTTCACCGTCGCAACGTAACAATAGCACGTTTGAAAGTCGCAACTGAGACACTACTGGTAACATTTGTCGCCGGTCTGTTCCATGCCACAGCCTCGCGGTGGCGGAACGACCTCCGGGTCTGTTCCAGACGACACCGGGACAGGTGAAGCTGACCGGCATCGGAAGGACGCTTTGACGAAATGTCTTTTTGGCGACATGTGAATATGCCGAAAGCAAAATGGCGAATGCCTTTTTGTCGAAAATGTCTTTTTGGCGACATGTCAAAAGGTCGAAATGTGATTTTGCGAACATGTGAAAAAGTCTAAATGTCTTTTTGCCGA